>JARHVA010002329.1:0-145000 GCA_037957365.1 Torreya grandis
TTAATGCTAATAGCACATCTTATACTCAATTCGAATGTGATTCACTATAACATAAAGATACCAATGAATTTTCCAAGCTACCCCTCACTATAGTAGAACCCAGTTCTCATTCTTCACCTAAAGAGAATGGTAGCCCACATCCCTCAAATAAGGTCTAAGTTACCATTACTCCCAAGGTTCAAGTGAGCACACCCCCTCTTTATGATCACTTTCTAAATGTAGCATTCCTATGCTTAACATTAACAATCAAATTCAATGATTAAATGAGCCACTTCAAGATACTAATGTACCATCCTAGGAGATCATCTCTTTAATGCATGCAATTGGTGAATTACAACACCAAGTAAATCTCCTTACCTTGGAAAACAAAGCTTACAAGTCTTGGATGGATGCCAATGATCTACATGGTAACCCTATTCCAAAGACATTCATAAAAACTTCATTTCATAAGCATTCATAGATACCATCATTACCTCACTTTGATGGAACTGGAGATCCATTTGTACACCTTCAGGCCTTTCAAAAGGATTTGCCATCTCATGCAAGCCCATTGATTCTACTCAAGTTATTCTAATAGACATTAGTGGGGGAAGCACATAATTGGTTCTTTCATATAATCCCCATTGGTTCATTTCACACATATGATGACTTCGAGGAGGCATTTCTTAGATATTACATCATAAACATGGGCCCTAATGTTACATATGAGAAACTTGCCACACTACATCAAAATTCTTCAAGCTAGTTAGTGAGTATATCTTAAGATTTTAGGCTCACTTGTTAAGATTGATATAAAAACTAATATATCTAGATATTTATCATATATTTATTAAAGGGCTTTGCCAACCTCTACTCAAGCATCTACTATATCAGATAGAGTCTTCTTTTAGACACTTGTGTTATACAATTTTATCTTTGGAAAAGAAATTGGGATCGATTGAGGCAAATTCAGTTGATCAAATCACTCTAGATTTCACAGTAGCATCTTCAGCTATATTTCTTAGCACTCAGCATCCACTATGTCTTAAATAAAATAGGAGACCACAACCAAAAAATCAACTAGTCAAGAATAAAGAGTTAGTTTCTAGAGAACAACCTACAATATGCACTACAAAGAACAAAAATAAGGCACCACTATAGTTTGATTCAGAGTGAGATAGCCCATCTACCATATTATCTACACTACTATATAGGAATTTAATCACATTACCTTCTACTCATCTATGAGATCTATGTCTCTTTCAACCCTTTTGTAACTATCATCATATCTATGGACATAGAAATAATGATTGTTATGGACTCAGGGATTGCATTACTAGATGTGTTGATAATGACATCATAGCATTCACATAAGGGACACTAAGATCTCCTCCATGATGGAAACCTAGACCTCATTCCTCTACAATTGAGTCATCCAGGACATTCCTTTACATGAGTCATTGATCACTTATCATGAGTGAAATGTAGGTTTTAGGATAGAATCTCATAGTGGATCTCCTATTCCATCACCTCAGAAGGTTTGAAAACTAGTACAGATAATAAACTACATATAACACTGTAATCCAAGGAATACATAGTGTAGTTCCATATACATATCCAACAGAGTCATAGGATCTATAGTAGAGTCCTAAAAGTAGATTTTTTGGGACCTATCTCACGTAGTAATCCACTATGGTTAAGATTAAATGAACCCACACCATAGAGTAATACTCATGAGAAATACTCATTATGGACATATTTTTTGGGTCCTATCTCATGTAACAACCCATTACAATTAAGATTAAGTGAGCCCTCATCTTAGGTTTCAACTCCATCTTGATATATTGCTCAGTCATATACATCATAGTAGAGGCCATAGGGTATTCATTTATAGATAGATGAGCCTTCTTCATAGCACATAGTTTCAGCTACACAACCAATAAATTTAAATTTTGAAGAATCTTCACACATAGCTACAGTTAACACACAATAGATAGTATTAGATACAAAACACATTCCTATACAACATGATTAATATGGGCACTTGTTCAATTGGTTGACAGGGGTATAGATAGTGATACAACATAGAATAATATAATATACAGTCATACCAATTTTAGTTAATAAGCATCACTTAGTAGGGTAATGATGGAGCCAAAGGTCTGACTAACCTCTGTATTCTTGAGCCACTCTCAGGGAGGTAATACAAACATAGTTCTATCTTACATCTCCCTACTAACAACTAACATCCTTAATTCAAAATAGCCATCCCTAGCCATACCAACTTATCCAAATCCAAACCTTACCAATAGCCTACTTTTTCCAATTATAAACCAATTCACTCTACCAAATAAATTTTAAAAATTACAAAATCAACAAGTTTTTACTCACTTATAATGACAAATTCAACCTAAACAACACATCCAAACATATCATGAATAATCAAATCATATCCAAAATTCTATCTTACCAAACATATCAAAATAATCAAACCACATATACCAATTATTATTTTACTAAGTATATGCAAATTCAAAATCAATACTAGATCAACTATTTCTAAATCAACCACCTACAATCAAAATACTAGTATATTCTAGAATCTATAACATAATATACAAGAATAAAAAATTAAAATAGTATCCCCATATATATAATGTAATTTTAAAAACATATACATCATATCAAAATACAATCACTCATGAATGGGCATCATTCCCTCACTCTTAGTCTCACTCTCTCCTCTAGTACTAGTCCCATAATCTAGTTTAGCACTCAATGGCCTCATGCCTCCTTGACCTACTAAATGCCTCTTATAATGGCTCTCTCACTCTATTAATTGTGATCTAGCAATTTGACTCAAGAGAGGATGGTTGGTATGGCGTTAGTTCCAAAATGAAAACAAAATGAAATAAACACACTAATAACATAACATCTCTTGGCCTAGACACTTGGGAGAGCTTAGTTAACAATCATGAATGAAACACATGGCTAAAATGCAAAATAAAACTTTTTTACCTTCCTTGGATGCTCTAAAATGCTTGTTATGGTGGCTTGCTTGGCTTGTCTTCATGAATTCCTTGGCAATGGAAGCTTGACAACCTCCATCTCTCCTTGGCACCTTTGGCTTGTGGCTTGGAATCAATTTGGCATTATAACACTAGTTGTTTGAAGCTTTTTGAAACCGATCCTGGATTATAACTTTGCACTAATTAAGCTTAGAAATGATGTTTTGAGGCCTCTTATTTATAGATTTTTAGATTTGATTAGAATGAACCACAACCGTCCATCTCAAAATTGAGATGTGTGTTTAGGATTAATTTAATTTTTGGAATTAAGTTTTTAATTATCCTCATCATAAAATTGGAAGAAGGGGCAATTAAGAGGCATGGAGGGCATCATGGAAGGAATTTATGAGAAATAGAGGGCATGAATCCTGATATTTGTGTTATTTATGGTGTAGGGATGTCTTTCCAAAGAAATGATGTCACTTAATGATGCAGATATTCAATATTTATTTCCAAAAACAAGTATTCAACAAGTTTCCATGGAATTCTCAATTAGGCCTTGATTTGGGTTAATTACCTCTTAAACATGATTAAGCACATTGTGCACAAATTACCCAAATTGATCATAATGCCTTGTTATTGGTCCTAAATTTGACTGGATTTGAATTGGAAGTCCACATTAGATGCATATTCCAATTTAGAATATTGCCAACAAAAAATAACAAAGGCACATTTCTTGTGCAAAATATTTGATAAGAAAGAGTAGTGCAAAGCACGTAGGTGCAAATTTAGCATTTTGACTCAAAATGAACTGATAAAAGTTAGTTGGCCCATAAATTGCATTGCCCCTTTAGGGATACCTTGGCCAAAATCAGCACTTAAATGGTAGTTTCACATCATTTATCATATTTTAATGTTTTTAGGCTAAATTATGTATTTTGGGTGGAAATTGGTCAAAACCCTGATTGGAGGTTATCAATTGTTGGAAATATTGTCATTGATGTCAAAGGTTTAGTATTATTGGTGATAAAGGCCCCCATTGCATTTAATATTGTTTATCTTGGCTAATATGAGTTAATATTTATTTAATATTAATGAATATATTTTTTGGTTGCATATGAGACAAAATAAGGGCCCATGGAGAAGTCGAAGAGTCGCAGGATAAAGACGAAAGAAGGATGGGATGCATTTTCCCATGAAGAGTCATCTTGGGGGGATACCAAGAGTCCACCAAGTGAAGACAAAAGAGTAAAGGGAGAATTTCTCATGAAGGGAAACTTTAAGGAATACGAAAAGTCACCAAAGATAAAGACAAAAGTGGGAAGGACATTTTTGGTCATGAAGGGTCACCACATGACTTTTCAAATGCTTGGATATGAAGGGTCATCCAAGATTGGTGCCATTTTCCATGAGGATTGAAAGGTCACAAGGGGGGAAGGCCAAAGGTCATTTGGAAAGCTATACATAAAGGCTTGAGTAGCCATTTGTAATGTGGAAGTGAGAGGTTGATTTGATATTGTGATATCTAGCTTAGAAGAGAAATTGTGAGAGATGAATATGATTTGTATTTGTTATATCTAGCTTAGAAGAGCAAAAGTGAGAGAGAGGAAGGAGATGTTGTATTGATCTATCATTTATTGAGATAACAACATCGAGAAATAGGTGTGTGGTATACACAAAGGGGTTGCTGCTCCTATGGGTTGGTGCTCACAAATTATTGCTGAGTTGGTGCTTGGTAAAGGGGTTGGTGCTCCTGTGGGTTGGTGCTCATGAATAGTAGTTGGGTTGGTGATCGACAAAGGGGTTTGAAGCTCTTGTGGGTTGGTGCTCATGAATTGTAGCTGAGGTTTGTACTTGGCAAAGGGGTATGGTGCTCCTGTGGAGTTGTTCTCACAAATATATTTGAGGTTGATTTGATATTGTGATATCTAGCTTAGAAGAGCAATTGTGAGAGATGAATATGATTTGTATTTGTTATATCTAGCTTAGAAGATCAAAAGTGAGAGAGAAGAAGGAGATGTTGTATTGATCTATCATTTGTTGAGATAGCAACATTGAGAGATAGGTGTGTGGTATACACAAAGGGGTTGGTGCTCACGAATTGTTGTTGAGTTGGTGCTTGGCAAAGGGGCTGGTGCTCCTGTGGGTTGGTGCTCATGAATAGTAGCTGGGTTAGTGCTCGACAAAGGGGTTTGAAGCTCCTGTGGGTTGGTGCTCACGAATTGTAGCTAAGGTTTGTACTTGGCAAAGGGTATGGTGCTCCTATGGGGTTGTTCTCATGAATATTATTGAGATTGATTCTCCATGGTTTTTCCCACATTGGGTTTCCACGTTATATCTGGTGTCTCTCTATGTCTTGTGTGATGTTTATTGTTTGAGTTTTATTGCATATCTTGAATGATTGATTAAGTGGAATGTGGTTAAAGGAAAGATATATAATATATTGATTCACCCCCCCTCTCAGTATATTATGTGCTTAACAATTGGTATTAGAGGAGGTTCCTTCAGAAAGGGTTTAACAGCTTGAAGGTAGATCAAAGAAAAGCATAAGATGGCCAAGCAGCTAAAGAAGGAGAATCAAGAGTTGAAATCTATGGTTGAGGCTCTTAAGGAAAAGGTGTGTATCTTGGATTCTAAATTGGCTATAGAAGTAAAAGAAAATAAGATATTTATTCAAGATCTTAAGAATTAGTTAGAGGTTGCAACTTCAATTTTAACATCAAAAGAAGAAGAGTGTAATAAGTTGAAGGTTGAGTTAGATTATTTAAAGGATAATCATGAGAATTTTATAATCAAGGTTGAGAAAGATCATGAAATATTATTCCAAGGAAAGAAGGATGGAGGTTTTGAAGGCAAATCAAAGAAGTCAATCAGGCAGCCCAATGCTTTCAAGTTTTCAAATTCTTTTCATGTCCGTTATTTTGTTTGTCATCATGTTGGTCATAGGGCAAGAAATTGTATGAGGAGAAGCAATGAGTCAAAGGGATATCTTATTCACACTTAAGAAAAAGGTATGAGAAATATTGTTTACTTTTGTTGTCATGAGGTTGGCCATATTGCTAAATTATGCCAAAATAAAGTAAAGAGATATTCAAAGTATGTCAAAGGTTACAGAGCCCCTAAAAGATATGAGAAGAGTCAAATTAAGGTTTGGAGACCTAAAATAGTAAAGGTTGATCAGGTTGAGTTCAAGAATGAAAATGAGTTACTTTTTATAGTAGATAAAGAATCAGATAAGAAGGATTGTAAAGAATCTCTTGTTACATTTGAGCATGAACTTTGTCAAGATAAGAAAGTTGCAAAAGTTGAGAAGATGAAAAACATCATAAATGATAAGGTTAGTAGGGCAAAAAGGTTAGACATGCTTAAACGGATTCTAAAAGAAAAACACAAGAAGATCAAGGAAGAAATAGAGGAGATATGGGAATCTCCTGAGATTTGTTTCTAGAACCCTATTGTGTGGGGTGTCTCTTCTAGGCTTCAAGGAGACACTATTAAAAATTGAAGCATGGTGGATGCTATTGGGTCTTGGATATGTTGCATGACAAGAAGGTGAGTTGGCAGATTAATTTGTATATCTTTTGAGGGAATATATTGTTGAAGAAAATTTTACATTAGTATTATGGTTTGAGGCTATTAGAATGATTCTTACATATGCAATGTTTTAAATGATTATGGTCATAAGAAATTAGAATGTTGAAAAAGAGCTAACAGTTTTAGAGAGAAAGAAAAGGATACTCATGCAGATTCAATCAAGAAGGATCAAAGTTTCAAAGCTCCATTCATCAGGAAGAAGGTTCAGTCATGTTCATGGCAGAAGAAATAACTTGAAGATTATATGTTGGTGCAAACAGCTTTACATGTAAGAAATAAAGATTAGCCATGGTTCGTTGATAGTGTATGTTTGAGGCATATGACAGGAGATAAGAGTAAAGAAGATCAAATGGTGGTATAGTGAGATTCAGAGAAAAAACCACTGCCAAGATAGCCAAAAAAGGTAATTTAATTTTGGATAGAACCAAGACTAAGAATGTTTTTTAAGCATAATCTATTGAGTGTAAGGCAAATATGTGATCAAGGATACACCTTAAAGTTTCATACAGAAGGAAATATTCAAATGAGTTGATTGCAGATTCTCAAAGGATAGGTAAAATCAGATTTCTTCTCAAAGATTGGTGAGAGGAGTTAGGAGTAATTTCTATTACTTCCTGCCATTGATGTTCAGCATCAAGTGAGGGGGAGCTAAGTGTTAGCTCTAGGTAGGCCCTTTTCCATTGATGTCAAAGGGGGAGAATAATAGGTATAGGTACAGGTGCAAAAAATAGGTACATGGAATAGGTACATGTTGCTACAGTAAAGGGGAGTTACTGTATGTTTTCAAATGATGGTATGTGCAGGTGACAGGATGTGGCAGTTTTAGGATTGAGGTTGCCATCAATGACAAAGGGGGAGATTGTTGGAAATATTGTCATTGATGTCAAAGGTTTAGTATTATTGGTGATAAAGGCCCCATTGCATTTAATGTTGTTTATCTTGGCTAATATGAGTTAATATATATATTTAATATTAACAAATATATTTTTGGTTGCATATGAGACAAAATAAGGGCCCATGGAAAAGTCAAAGAGTCACGTGATAAAGACAAAAGAAGGATGGGATGCATTTTCCCATAAAGAGTCATCTTGGGGAATACCAAGAGTCACCAAGTGAAGACAAAAGAGTAAAGGGCAAATTTCTCGTGAAGGGACACTTTAAGGAATACGAAAAGTCACCAAAGATATAGACAAAAGTGGGAAGGACGTTTTTGGTCATGAATGGCCACCACATGACTTTTCAAATGCTTGGATATGAAGGGTCATCTAAGATTGGCGACATTTTCCATGAGGATTGAAAGGTCACAAAGGGGGAAGGCCAAAGGTCATTTGGAAAGCTATAAATAAAGGCTTGAGTAGCCATTTGTAATGTGGAAGTGAGAGGTTGATTTGATATTGTGATATCTAGCTTAGAAGAGCAATTGTGAGAGATGAATATGATTTGTATTTGTTATATCTAGCTTAGAAGAGCAAAAGTGAGAGAGAAGAAGGAGATGTTGTATTGATCTATCATTTATTGAGATAGAAACATTGAGAGATAGGTGTGTGGTATACACAAAGGGGTTGGTGCTCATGAATTGTTGCTGAGTTGGTGCTTGGCAAAGGGGTTGGTGCTCCTGTGGGTTAGTGCTCATGAATAGTAGCTGTGTTGGTGCTCAACAAAGGGGTTTGAAGCTCCTGTGGGTTGGTGCTCACGAATTGTAGCTAAGGTTTGTACTTGGCAAAGGGTATGGTGCTCCTATGGGGTTGTTCTCATGAATATTATTGAGATTGATTCTCCATGGTTTTTCCCACATTGGGTTTCCATGTTATATCTGGTGTCTCTCTCTGTCTTGTGTGATGTTTATTGTTTGAGTTTTATTGCATATATTGAATGATTGATTAAGTGGAATTTGGTTAAAGGAAAGATTTATAAGATATATAATATATTGATTCACCCCCCCTCTCAGTATATTCCGTGCTTAACAATTGTTATTAGAGCAGGTTCCTTCAAAAAGGGTTTAACAGCTTGAAGGTAGATCAAAGAAAAGCATAAGATGGCCAAGCAGCTAAAGAAGGAGAATCAAGAGTTGAAATTTGTGGTTGAGGCTCTTAAGGAAAAGGTGTGTATCTTGGATTCTAAATTGGCTATAGAAGTAAAAGAAAATAAGATATTTATTCAAGATCTTAAGAATTAGTTAGAGGTTGCAACTTCAATTTTAATATCAAAAGAAGAAGAGTGTAATAAGTTGAAGGTTGAGTTAGATTCTTTAAAGGATAATCATGAGAATTTTATAATCAAGGTTGAAAAAGATCATGAAATATTATTCCAAGGAAAGAAGGATGCAGGTTTTGAAGGCAAATCAAAGAAGTCAATCAGGCAACCCAATGCTTTCAAGTTTTCAAATTCTTTTCATGTCCGTTGTTTTTTTTGTCATCATGTTTGTCATAGGGAAAGAAATTGTATGAGGAGAAGCAATGAGTCAAAGGGAGATCTTAGTCACACTCAAGAAAAAGGTATGAGAAATATTGTTTGCTTTTGTTGTCATGAGGTTGGCTATATTGCTAGATTATGCCAAAATAAAGTAAAGAGATATTCAAAGTATGCCAAAGGTTACAAAGCCCCTAAAAGATATGAAAAGAGTCAAATTAAGGTTTGGAGACCTAAAATAGTAAAGGTTGATCAGGTTGAGTTCAAGAATGAAAATGAATTACTTGTTATAGTAGATAAAGAATTAGATAAGAAGGATTGTAAAGAATCTCTTGTTACATTTGAGCATGAGCTTTGTCAAGATAAAAAAGTTGCAAAAGTTAAGATGAAAAACATCATAAATGATAAGGTTAGTAGAGAAAAAAGGTTAGACATGCTTAAACAGATTCTAAAAGAAAAACACAAGAAGATCAAGGAAGAAATAGAGGAGATGTGGGAATCTCCTGAGATTTGTTTCTAGAACCCTATTGTGTGGGGTGTCTCTTCTAGGCTTCAAGGAGACACTATTAAAAATTGAAGCATGGTGGATGCTATTGGGTCTTGGATATGTTGCATGACAAGAAGGTGAGTTGGCAGATTAATTTGTATATCTTTTGAGGGAATATATTGTTGAATAAAATTTTACATCAGTATTATGGATTGAGGCTATTAGAATGATTCTTACATATGCAATGTTTTAAATGATTATGGTCATAAGAAATTAGAATGTTGAAAAAGAGCTAATAGTTTTAGAGAGAAAGAAAAGGATACTCATGTAGATTCAATCAAGAAGTATCAAAGTTTCAAAGCTCCATTCATCAGGAAGAAGGTTCAATCGTGTTCATGGCAGAAGAAATAACTTGAAGATTATATGTTGGTGCAAACAGCTTTACATGTAAGAAATAAAGATCAGCCATGGTTCATTGATAGCATATGTTTGAGGCATATGACAGGAGATAAGAGTAAAGAAGATCAAATGGTGGTACGGTGAGATTTAGAGAAAAAACCACTGCCAGGATAGCCGAAAAAGGTACTTTAATTTTGCATAGAACCAAGACTAAGAATGTTTTTTAAGCATAATATATTGAGTGTAAGGAAAATATGTGATCAAGGATACACCTTAAAGTTTCATATAGAAGGAAATATTCAAATGAGTTGATTGCAGATTCTCAAAGGATAGGTAAAATCAGATTTCTTCTCAAAGATTGGTGAGAGGAGTTAGGAGTAATTTCTATTACTTCCTACCATTGATGTTCAGCATCAAGTGAGGGGGAGCTAAGTGTTAGCTCTAGGTGGGCCCTTTGCCATTGATTTCAAAGGGGGAGAATAATAGGTATAGGTACAGGTGCAAAAAATAGGTACAGGGAATAGGTACATGTTGCTACAGTAAAGGGGAGTTACTGTATGTTTTCAAATGATGGTATGTGCAGGTGACAGGATGTGGCAGTTTTAGGATTGAGGTTGCCATCAATGACAAAGGGGGAGATTGTTGGAAATATTGTCATTGATGTCAAAGGTTTAGTATTATTGGTGATAAAGGCCCCATTGCATTTAATGTTGTTTATCTTGGCTAATATGAGTTAATATATATATTTAATATTAACGAATATATTTTTGGTTGCATATGAGACAAAATAAGGGCCCATGGAGAAGTCAAAGAGTTAAGTGATAAAGACAAAAGAAGGATGGGATGCATTTTCCCATAAAGAGTCATCTTGGGGAATACCAAGAGTCACCAAGTGGAGACAAAAGAGTAAAGGGTGAATTTCTCATGAAGGGACACTTTAAGGAATATGAAAAGTCACCAAAGATAAAGACAAAAGTGAGAAGGACGTTTTTGGTCATGAAGGGTCACCACATGACTTTTCAAATGCTTGGGTATGAAGGATCATCTAATATTGGGGCCATTTTCCATGAGGATTGAAAAGTCACAAAGGGGGAAGGCCAAAGGTCATTTGGAAAGCTATAAATAAAGGCTTGAGTAGCCATTTGTAATGTGGAAGTGAGAGGTTGATTTGATATTGTGATATCTAGCTTAGAAGAGCAATTGTGAGAGATGAATATGATTTGTATTTGTTATATCTAGCTTAGAAGAGCAAAAGTGAGAGAAAAGAAGGAGATGTTGTATTGATCTATCATTTGTTGAGATAGAAACATTGAGAGATAGGTGTGTGGTATACACAAAGGGGTTGGTGCTCACGAATTATTGCTGAGTTGGTGCTTGGCAAAGGGGTTGGTGCTCCTGTGGGTTGGTGCTCATGAATAGTAGCTGGGTTGGTGCTCAACAAAGGGGTTTGAAGCTCCTGTGGGTTGGTGCTCATGAATTGTAGCTAAGGTTTGTACTTGGCAAAGGGTATGGTGCTCCTATGGGGTTGTTCTCACGAATATATTTGTGATTGATTCTCCATGGTTTTTCCCACATTGGGTTTCCACGTTATATCTGGTGTCTCTCTCTATCTTGTGTGATGTTTATTATTTGAGTTTTATTGCATATCTTGAATGATTGATTAAGAGGAATTTGGTTAAAGGAAGGATTTATAAGATATATAATATACTGATTCACCCCCCCTCTCAGTATATTCTATGCTTAACATCAGTGGCTAGTTTTAGGTGTCTACAATTTTCCCCTTTTTGGGAAGGCATTACAAGCTATAAGCATAGTAACATCTTCTCAAAGAATAAAAAAGTCTTATTTGTGAATAAGAAGATGATGATTAAAGAACAAAGCTCCAAATGATTTTTGGAAGCCTATGATGATGCCCCCTCGAGGGAGTAGCCATCACATTTATTGATGGATGGTCCATCAAAAAGAAACAAGAAGAAAGGTGGAATTAACCTATGGTTGAGATTAATCCAAATGATAAAATGCTTGCATTCATTGATGTAGAAAATATGTTGATTTGGATAAAGGTAGTTATAATCAGGAATAAAATTCAAAATAATGATTTGCCCATAGGTGGTTATAATCATTAAAAGGACCTAGATTGGCTAAAGATGTTGGTGTCCTATTTAGGGTTGACTAGAAAGCATAGCTCAAGGATATAACCTATAATATAGATTAAAGATGAGTGGACATAAAGTGATGAAATAGATGAATATAAGAATAATATTGATCAGTGTGATTGATTTATTTGTACCTACCAATGAGGAGATGGTCATCATGATTAATAATGATACAACTAGAATGGTGAAATGAGTTAATATTGATCAAGGGTGGGATGGAAGGATTTTGTCAAGGTACTAAGGAGAAACTTTTGAAGCTCCATTGATTGTAGACCTTCATGAAGCTAATTTTTGCTATAACATGTGATGGTAAGCTTCATGATAGAACACCATGAAGACTTGGCCAAAATATGCATAAGGACTGACTCTCAATCTAATAAACACTTGAAAAAAATGCACCAATGATAAAAACCATGATGATAATGTTGATGTATTAATATGGATAGACTCAAGAATAATGTGCTCAAGGAATCACCCAATGAACAAATATATATTGAGTCAATGCAATAGTACTAAAAGAAAACAAAAAAACAAGTGAACAAACAAACAAATAAAAAACAAACAAATAAAAAAACAACCTGAAATAAACAAATAAACAAAAAGCCTAAAAACAAAAGCAAAAGAAAGCATCCTAACAATGATAATGCCCCAGTAAGGCAAATCAAGGATAACTGACTAAGATTATACCTGACAAATATTTTTGGATTTTTGAAATGTTATGAATTTTTTTGGTATTTTTAGGGTATCTTAACTCGTTAGAGTATGATAGGATACCTACTCACAAAATGGTGAGAGCATTTAGCTTAAGTTACTCACAAAATGATGAGAGAAATTGGAAAGGGGGACTAAGGTGACCTCAACATGAATTGATCATGATCCACATAGTCCTAAAATGACCTCAAGTCACAGTAATTCTATTCACATAAAAGGTAAGGAAAAACCAACTAGGTCCCAACAAGTTCTCAAATTTGACAAATGGCCATTCAAATGAAAACAACAATGGAAAAGTGATGCAATCACCCCTAGTTTATCCATAAATAGTTATAACTAAGATACAATGGCATAGGTCAATGATACTAATTTTCCCATAAGTAGTTATAATTAGTAGCAAGACTAGTGAGACACTGATTTGCCCATAGGCGGTTAAAATCAAGCTCACATAAACAAACATGGATAGGATGAAAGATATCTTGCCAGATCAACTATCACACTACTTTCATAGACTATCATTGTAAACATGGATTAAATTTATTGCTTAAATTATATTGGAATCCTCTCACAAAAAGTGTAGGAAGAACCAAAGTAACAAAGATCAAAATAGGATTGGGTAGGATGACTAAAAATGGGCTTTGGTCTAAATATGAATGGAATGATAGGATAGTATGGTCTTGCTAAGGATAATGGTTGGTTTTTGATAGATTAGATAAAATTTTAAGAGGGTTTCCCCTAGATGATGGGGTAAATGGCTAGGATATTCAATAATGGAAAATGGATATGTAACAATAACAATGGCATGACAATGTGAAATGGTATGGTACATGTTTTTGTCCTGGGTATGGTTTTTGATTTTGTTATTCCTATCGAGATGAAGGTGCACATCCTAATCAAAAAATGGTATGAACATTTTACTTGATCATGTTAATTTCTATCATGTACCTGATTTGAATATCTGATCTATTAAAAATTTGATGCAGATTTGGTTGTCAAGAATGCTTTTGTGATCTTCCTTGGTTGTTGATTTTGATTCCTTCAAACATCGAGACAAGGTATTTTTATATCCTCTACCAAGGAATGTGCAACCATGGATGGTAAATAAGGACAAATAATATATGGTAGGTTTGATTTTGAAATGGAATGATAGATGATATTGGAATGTGGAGTGGTGGGGAAACAAATGAAGATCAAGAATTTCAGTCACATGTAATGTTGTTAATGCCAAATTTGACATAATTTTGGTTGTAGTGGGGCTAAACACTTATTATCTCAATATGACCACCATACTTTTCTATTGTTTGATCTTAAGATTAGCTACCATCTGATTAGGCCATAGATTGGAAGCTATTTTGATTCAATCTTTGAGTTTGTCTTCATCAAGTAGTGAAGAGATTTTATGCTCAACTATTAGTGCCTTAATGAGGTTTTCACCATTGAAGTTGTCTTGATTATCCCATATCACCTTTGAGAAGGTTTCACTAATAAACATTGGCTTTTGAATTTGATTGTCTTCTATTACTTCTAAAAAATTTTCACTAAAAGAGGCTGAGTTTGATCTTTGATTATCCCCTAGTGCTTTCAAAAAAGTCTTACTAGGAGAGTGTTCTTATGCTACATGAATGTTGTCTTGGGATCCTTTCTCTTCTTCAACTTCTATGTCACCATGGATGTATTTCAAAATAGTATGTTTCTATCGATCCCAATCAACAATTGTGGAAGATGGAATGTCAATGATATGGTTATTTTAGTTGATGGTAATGTCTTATGGAATGGTAATGGAATGGGGAGAGGTTGCACAATCTTTATAGAAGATACTAGGATAACTTATGTCAAAGTTGAAGTACTCATCCTCAAAAACTATATAAGGATCAAAAATGTATTTAAATTGATTTTTGAGGCATGCGTAACCAATGTTGTAACAACCATGAACATATTCTTCTTCTAAATCTAATTTTGACTCCAAGGACTTTGAATTTGATGTTGAGACTGATGTTGATTCTGATTCTGATGATAAATTTGATTTTGGTTCAAGAATAGAACTCGACTCTAACTCTGATTCTTCATCTAATGGGTACTCTATTATAATGATATCTTGTTTAATATTTGGTTTTAGATAAGTAACAACCTATGCTAGCATAATGGGATCCACAAAAACTAGTTTGTCAAAGTAAGACTCCTCTAGGATGGGAAATAGGTTAAGAGACAACTCTTTAGAGATGGGCTTGTCAATAGGAGGCTCTTGAAAAATAGGCATATGATCGAGGTAATGATTTGACTAAAGTTAGTTATAATCATTAAGAAGTGACTTAACACAAACTGGCTCATCAGGGTGAGACTCCTTGACAACTAATATAGGATCAATAGGAAATTTATCATAGGTTGACTTATCATAAATGGTTGACTTAATAAAAACATCTTGGATTGGTTGGTTCTCTTGGCCTTGGTTTTTAATGAGTTGGAAAATACCAGTTTTGAACATAGTTTGGTCTTCAAATGACTGGATCGATTGAGGTTTTGTTAGGATTTGTACTAAATGAGGAATGACTTGTGGTTGGATAATGATAGGGCATTATGGAGAATGATTACTCACATGAGCCAAAGGATGAAGTCCTAAAATGGTAATTATAGGCTGGTGTAGAGCATGATTGCTCACATAAGCTAAAGGACTAGGTCCTGGAATGATAATGGTATTCCTTGGATATTGTAGAGCTTGATAGCTTGTATAATCTAGAGGAGGGTTAGGGGTATCCAATGATTAGATTAAAAAAGGACATCATGAAACTTGATTTATTGCATAAGCAAAAGCATCCAAGTCTTCCTCATAAACCATATCATCCTAGGCATAAGTTGGATCATAAGTTGGTTCTTGACTATGTTCCATGTACTGATTATTGGAAAGAGAATATGGACTTATATCCCAAAAAGCATTATCTATAGTTGGGTCTTTAAATTCCTCTTCATACCAATCAAGGTCTTGAGTTAGATCATAAGTTTCTTCATGAATTTGTTCCTATGAATGATTAATATGAGGCAAATATGAATTTGTCTCATAAACCATATTAGCATCATTAGGGTCTTGACAAAATCCATAAAAGTCATTTTGTATGGCCATTCTATCATAAGTTAGATTGAAAGTGACTCCACCATAAGTGTAGTGAGACATATCTATGTAAATTATGAAAGCTATGAAATAAAAATTCTTAGAGTAATACAAACTCTAAAAAAACTATGTCCAAAGGACAAATGGTATAAGCTTGGTCTAACTTGGTCAATGGGGTGGAGCTGTATCTCTAATATGGTCTAAAAGTGGTGATGTATCTCTAAAATTATTTGTGATAATACTTGGCATAAAATAACCTAACATCAAACATTTAATGTCAAATGTCATATTCAAAAAAGGTCGAGTGTCTGATTAAAAACTAGCATGTCAAAAGTCTAGGTCAAAGTTTTCTAAACAAGATGTAAACTAGGAAAGGGAAAAGTTGAGTTACTAGGTATTTTATCCTAACATAGAGTCAAAATATAGGCTCAAACAAATAGGCATGTGCTTGAAATTTTGGCCAAATGATGTCAAAAGATAGACTTGAAAAAAATGTTGATGTGATTTGATTTAATCTAACAAGTTTGGAAACAACTTTGACATAAACTTGGCACACGAAATCAAACATAAACATGCTCAATTGGCATAAGGCATAAGACATTAGACTCTTTGAAAAAGGTTGTGCTATCCCAAATAAAGGCACAAACAATGATGAGGATATGCATTAAATAAATAAACCATCAATAGTTTTCAATTTTGGGTAACTAATTAACCGAAGTTATGCAACCCAAAAGAGAAAGATCTATGTACCAACCCCATGAATTGAGGCCTAAATAAAAATAAATCAATGTTTAGATCTAAAATTAATATGGATAATTGAAAAATCAACATTTAAAACTAATATTTGACTAAATAATATAGACAAGATTAGACAACATGACAACACAAGATAGAGATCTAAATGGTATACACAAAATGGTTTGAAACAATGGTTTTTTAGTGCAAGGTAAATAAGTCTTGAAACAAATCAAGTAGCCTAACGGTATAAGCATGCTTGAATGATGTGGTCAATGTTATGTTTCAAAGACTCAAATGCAAAATGGTTTAATATGATTTGGGTAGCATAATGCTACCCTCTACAACTCAAATGACACACACACAAACAAGTTTAGCAAAAATTTCAAGGCACAAGTGTGGTGTAAAATGGCCAACATAATGCCTCTTTAGACAAAAGAGTGACATATAGACAAATTGGTTTTGACATGGCTTTATGAATAAACAAAAAAAAATTAGTCTCAAAACATACCAAATGAGAAAATTACCCAAAAATACACTAAGTATAATCATCCAAATCCCAGCAAGGGTATGGCATGTGGGCTTGACTAAACTATCAAGTTTCAAACATCACTAGGGGAATCAATTACATAATGAATTTTATGCTAAATAATACAAAATAAATGCATATATTTTGGGTCCATATCACTTAGCTTGTTTTAAAAAGGTCTATTCCTTTTTACAACCACTACATCCTACTATTCACTTAGTGTAGTGCGATGTCGAAGTGCCACTACGTCCCGTATACAACTCAAAAGCAGTAAGTGAAGTCAATGCTGAGAGATAAAACCCTAGGTCAAAGCTTCCCTAAAGAAATCATGAGAGGTAATGACATCCCCCTTGTAAGCCAAGATGCATAAAAATAAATAAAATATGAAATAGAAAGACTTTAGGATCATTTTCAAGGTCACACAAACTTTAACAAGTTTTTGGGGAGTACTTTAGATGACATTCTTTCGAAGCCTTGGATTAAGATTTTTGCAATAGGAATGGTAATTTTGATTCCAAGAGTTCCCTAAAGGGGATAAATGTAAGATCATATACACAACATCCCTCTTCTTTCCAAACAAAAATTAGATCAAATAACTATTGAAGACAAAAATGACAAGTGTGTTCAATTTTAAGCCCAAATGAAAGATTTGGTGGTGTTCATTTGACCCCTTGGTATTAGTTGTAACTTTGAAAACTAATTATAAAAACACTTATTTAAGCACCTTAAATATTATTTTAAGCACCAAAATAATGTTCCTAATTCATTTTAAAGTATACAAAATATGTTCTAAAACATGATTTATCAAACTTAAAATCTGTTAGTTACCTGTCTACCCTTAAGGAATCACCCCAAAAGAAACTATGTTAGATTAGAAAAAATTTAAATAGATTTTGTAAAAAAGTATATAAAACTTGAAGCTAAACTAATGCCAAATTCCATATATTTAGGAGAAAACATGTGGTTTTAAAAAAATCCAAATTGGAGTTCATATGACCCCAAAGCAAGCATTTTAAAATAACTCTTGGGTTTGTATTTTTAATATAAAATAGTGACTGACATCAATTATATACCACTGACATTGGTTATGGCCAACCGAGATCTAAACAATTTCAGTTTTGCTAACTGACATTGGTTGAACCAAGTAACTAATGTCGGAATTTCTTGTCGACATCGGTTATTCTTTAAAACCATGGCAACAAAAAATGGAAAAATAAATTTAGAAAACCAATTTACAAAGAGGTTTAAAGGTCCAAATGGATATTTTAGAGTTTCAAAATTATCTCTTTTAGGTGTGAGATGTGTCTTATCCCATCAGTCATGCCATATGTGATCTAGGAATTTTAGTAAAGAGAGGATGGTTAATATGGTGTTAGTTCCAAAATGAAAAAAAAATGAAATAAACACACTAATAGCATAACATATCTAGGTCTCAACACTAGGGAGAGCTTAGTTAACAATCATGAATGAAACACATAACTAAAATGCAAAAGAAAACTCTTTTACCTTCCTTGCATGCTCTAGAATGCTTGTTGTGGTGGCTTGTTTGTCTTGTGCTCATGAAGTCCTTGGAAATGGAAGCTTGACAACATCAATATCTCCTTAGCACCTTTGGCTTGTGGCTTGGAGTGGCTTGGAATCAATTTGTAATTATAACACTAGTTGGTTGAAGCTTTTCAGAACCAATCCTGCATATAACTTTGCACTAATTAAGCTTAGAAATGATGTTATGAAGCCTCCTATTTATAGATTTTTGGATTTAATCATAATCAATCATAACTGTCCATCTCAAAATTGAGATGTTTGGTTGAGGATTAATTTAACTTTTAGAATTATGTTTGTAATTATCATCATCATGGCATTAGAATAAGGGGCAATTAAGAGGCATGAAGGGCATCATGGAAGACATTGATGAGGCATGGAGGGCATGAATCTTGATATTTGTGCCATTTATGGCCTAGGGTGTCTTCCTAAGAAATGAGGTCACTTGATGATGAAGATACTCAATATTCATTTCCAAAAATAAGTATTCAACAAGTTTTTATGGAATTCTTAATTAAGCCTTGATTTGGGTCAATTAGCTCTTAAGCATGATTAAGCACATTGTGCATAAATTACCCAAATTGATCATAATGTCTTGTTATTGGTCCTAAATTTGATTAGATTTAAATTATAAGTCTACGTTAGATGCATATTCTCATTTAAAATATTTCCAAAAAAAAATAACAAAGGCACATGTCTTGTGTAAAAGTTTTGATAGGAAAGAGTAGTTTAGAGCACGCATGTGAAAATTTAGCATTTTGACTCAAAATGAAGTGATCAAAGTTAGTTGGCCCATAAATTACATTGCCCCATTTAGGGTTACCCTAGACAAAATTGGCACTTGAATATGTTAGTTTTACATCATTTATCATGTTTTATTATTTTTAGGCCAAAGTGTGCATTTTGGGTAGAAATTGGTTAAAAAAATGATTGGAGGTTATCAATGGCTAGTTTTAGGTGTCTACAATAATCAACCATTATCCTCACATAATTATATGTACCATATTTTAAAACACATTTAGTCATCTAAAATCTATCTACTCACTAATCCATAATCAGGTGGAGGCATCTGATGCCTATCCAACTCAACACTTAGCTCATCTCTCTCCCTAGCTACCCTAACATATGCAATCATAGATATAACAAACCTATCAAAAAATTGAGCATAAATACTATTATTAATAGTCACTCACTCTATCAAACCCTCATCTAATTCATCATTGGTAACATGCCATGTAAGCTCATGAAGTGTAGAATCAATAATAGTCTCCCAAAACCTATCATCCCCACCTCCTCCCTCAGTAGGTGCTTCATCATAAGCACCTCCCACTTTACATGCACAAAAAAAAAATACTATGTTAGAAATTCACTTTAAAAATAAACTAGAACAAGTTAAAACTCATAAAAAAACTCCAATATAATCAAAATCTTACCTCCCATCATCTGGATCAAAGTAGGATCCTTATACTTAAGGGAATCCCCTACACCAACAATGTACAATGGGTCCCACTAATGCCTCGCCCACCATGTGATATATTCCTCTATGAAACCAACATCATCTACATCAAGATTATCTATAGATACATCCCACAAATCCAAGGGTAGTAGTGCTAACTCATCCTCAATAAGCCTACCACGAGCTCCTACTCTTGCCAATACCTATGCACTCCTCACCCACACACATGCTGCTAGGGGAACATCTTGTGAAACCCCAAACTATCTAGTCACATACTCATATTGAAAGTGCTCATACACTCTAGGCCAATGATAATGTATCCAATAACTGACCTTAATATAACACAACTATACTCCATCCTCAGGCCACCTAGGAAATCCTCTATAGGGCCTCCTTATGATATTTTGAGCCACCAATCTATCTAAAACTCATCTATAGTGATCCATCCCAAGATACATGATATCCAATGAGCTCATCCACTACTCCCCATATGGCTATGGAGGTTCCCACCTCTCTCAGTGATTCTAGCATCTACATAACCACTCTGTGCTTGTAGGCCCAAAAATGCAATAAAGTAGTCATACTCAGACCACCATTGAATTCCTCTTGAGTAAAGTTGTATAGATCTTTATATAAGTTGGAAATAATAGTACTACCCCATGAGAACACAATGCCATATACCTCTACACTGACTAAAATCCTATACATCCTATATGTAATTGATACCCCACTCCCATCCAATACAACAAAAGAAGCCAACAACACTGCCAACCACTTCTGTAGACATGGAACACTCAAATGGACAATAAATGATAATATTACATCTCTATCACTATCTATATTATGTATGCTAGAGGGCACACCATCAAAATACAAGGATGCATGATCAATGGAATCCACATCCATATCATCCTATAAAGTCACATGCCATCCACTAATCAACAAATGCAAAATATGGTACACATCTTCTAAAGTAATAGTCATCTCTCCAATAGGAAGCCATAAAGTATAGGTATCTACATTCCACCTCTAACATACTGTAGTAATCAAATGATTATCCCACTACATAGTGCTTAGGTCACATGCATGAGCTAACCCTACCTTATCCATCATAACCCTCTCATCAAATAACAAAGGCAATAATCTCAGATTCTATATCACTTGGCCTCTATGAAACTCCCTCATCTATACCTCACCTTGAAAAACACCAAAAAATATCATGTATATCAATCAACCATGCCAAATCAAGAACCAAGCAAAATGATAGCAACTAAACTAAGCATCAACCCTAAAAATCTAGCCTCGAGGACAATAACACTGAGTATAGGATAACAACACTGGATATGAGCATTACAACCTAGATAATAACATTTAAAGAGGGATAGGAGTGCTAGATCTAGTAAACATTTCCTAAAAAGCTTCAAAATAGCTCAAAATCATCAAAAACAAGCTTCCAAATAGGCTTAAATCACACATTTTAGCTACTCATCAGAGTAACCTCTTCACCAGCCTCAATTTGGGCTACTAACTGCTCAAAATGGTTCATGAAAAGTGCTTATATCCTTAGCATATCTCCTACTCTAGAGCTCCAAATCTCAAACTAGTCAATGCATAAATGAATCAAGAATCAATCCAATTTTCCTATAACAAACAACTTTTTTTTTCATTTAAAGTAAAATACCATTTTCCCATAACTTAAACATTGTAGCTCCATTTTACAAACCATTTTGTTCTACAAAACAATGATGACAATGCCTTTGATATCCAAAAAACCTCAATCTCTTATTATATCATTTTCTTATTATGTCTCACACACACACACACACACACACACACATCTCTATAGCTATTTTATACCCATACAACTTTGTCCTCACCAATAACAAATTGTTCAACTTTTATACAACTTGGTCCTCACCAATTAAAGTTTATTTAACTTTCAAATAAATTAATTTAAACATTCAAATTCTCAAATCAATTCAAAACTATACCAACCTTGTTCCTATAATAATGCCACTAATCATCACTTTTGGCTCAACTTCCTCTATTACAAATTTTGTCCCTCTCCCCAAAAGGGGGGCATCGTTCTTACTATTATTATTCCTACACCTACCTATCACACCTATCCACTCTCATAGATGGATACACCATGGTTCTTACACCTCTATCAGTCAAATTATTAGATTCACTAAGATGGGTCAATATATATAGTGATTTAAATTACATTGATCACTTAGCAATGGTTTTTACACCTCCAGTGGTCATATTATTAGATTCAACTTAGATGGGTCAAGATATACAATGATTCAGACTACACAGGTCACTTAGAAATGTTTTTACACCTCCAACAGTCAAAATTATCAAATTTAGCTTAGATGGGTCAAGATATATAGTGATTCAGATTACATGGGTCATTCAACATTACTCAGGACATTCAGAGGGACATACCTTTAGTTTATAGATACATGGATTACTCAGATATATAGTGGTTCAAATCATATGGATTCATAGTGACTTTGATATATATTCAGACTATATATTATATTTGAGGGCATATACATCACTACATGTTTCACACATATACTTCATACAACATGCCATAGTACAAAATAGATATTAAATTATAGGCATAGTGTAGAGCACATTTTTTTATCTCCAATTTTTCACATGGGACATAACACTATATCTCATTTCACATATGGTTATATAGATTATCAAACTATATAGATGCATCACTCACATACCAGATTTGGGGGCATGGCACAGATTTTCATGTTCTTCATCATCTAGGATTATACAAATTGGAATGGCAAGGCATGCCATTTTATTCTTACACATGTACCAAAGTTTTTAGATTACACCCAAGCATACCTAGGTTGTCACTAGGTTAGACCATATGATCATCTACAGTGGTTGGTCCATAGCATCACCTAGACCCAAGAGTTTGTGTGGGATAAAGGGAAAACATTATTTTTGGACCTTTGAGTACTTATTAATTCTAGTTTAGATTATTCAAAGTGGGGGCATGATATATCTTTATCTTCACAACATACAATTTCTATACACACATTCCAGATTACATGAGTTTATGTGGGACAAAAGACAAACATTGGTTTTGGGTTTCTGAGAATTTATTATTTTTAGTTAGATTTAGTATAGGGGCTTCCATTTAAAGGATTCCTTATTTCTTTAGACACTATTTAGATTCAATATAGGGGTCATCCATTTTGGGGATTCCTTCTTCCTCTAAGCACTATTTAGTTCTCCATCTACTTCCCTATCAGGAAGTTAGACCCTTTTTTTAAGCACGTTTATCTCCACATAGGTAAGTTTAGGTATGCATCTTTTTTATTTATTTTACTCTAGTAATTCATTTTATTTCATCACGAGATTAAAAGGGGGGAAAATTTATACACCCTAAATTGGTCAAGAAACCACACATATCATGTCTTTTCACAATCCTTTCATAGGAGACTCTGACTAGAGAATATGAGCCCTTTATACATTTATCCATGTCTTTAGTTTTATTCATTTGGGTCTTTTTCTAAGCTTGAGTCATCTTTTTTACCCATTCCTAGTCATCCTAATCCTTTCAAATGATCATTCCACCTCAGTCAAGTCAAGTTTTCCATGCTTGTTTTATCCCCATAGTCCCTAACCTATAGGATAGTAGCACTGGGATTGGACTATAGCACTGGAACCCAAGGTGTCCAGTTTCTAGTGCTCCTATCTAAAATCAAATTGAGCTCTAGTGATTAATTTGTTTCATAAGATGAGTCTTACCCCTTTTCTTTGATTTGTTTCTAAGTTTTTCAATGTTGACCAAATGCAAATAAATGTCCCAAATTTGAAATAATGAGTCTCCTATATAAATGAATACAAAAGGGATTTTATATTTAGCACTTACTACTTTATCAAATTAGACATAATAAAAATTAGTCAATAATATAGCTCAACTTCTATACATCACACATAGACTTGCATGCTTGATCAAGGAAGGGATTAGGTGAAATTCATTATTACATTTATTGTGCATGTTAATTATGCATGTTCCCTAAGGGATAACTACATTTGATCTAAGACCCTATTTTAAGGGTTAATGTAGGTAGTGGTCAGGATAACATGGGTTATATATCATGTGATCATTCTTCACCTAACCAAGTTTTCCCCCTTTTACTTTTGATGTATTCATTATTTGCATGTGTGTAGATGGATATAGGTATTGAAGATTAAAATTAACCTACAGTGAGCTATATTAACTTTCAACCCTTAAAATTTGGTACACAATCTCACACTAACATGGCAAATAAAACCCAAAAAGATTAGATCCTAAAGAAAAATAGTGGTGGGGAGGGACTATAGTGCCAAACACTAGGGTGTCTTATTTTGGCACTCGTGTCTAGTCAAAAAATGAAAGCTAGGTTTAGATTCCTAATAGTGTCTCAGTCCTAATTTTCAATTACCACCTCTAGAATAATTTGTTTGGTCTGATTTAAGATAATTTTATTATTCTTCCTCTTGAAAAATTACCTATTTAAAATCTATATTTTGCCCCATTAAACTAGATTTTTCTAGACCCTTATTGTTTAATATCTAAACACTAGATTCCTAAAAATAATAAAACAAGTGCTTTAAGTCTTTGTTAACATGGTAGACAAGTGTTTCCATACATCTCTCCTTACATGAATATATTTGGCTATTAATTTAATCAATTTTGAAAGGATGAGTGAAACTCTCTAGAGATATTTTTTTTATAGTTTATCTATACTAAAAAGAGCTTCTTGAATCTATTTTAGGTAGAAGTGGTCATATGTGTCTTGGATCTGATTCCAAAAGTGATAAATTTAGAGTTTTTAAAACATTACATAGACCACATACCCCATTGGTACCCATAAGTGGAATGTTGTGTGCTTAAATTTTAAGGTGGCACAAACTAAGTCCATAATGTATGACATCATGTAGAAGTTACCTTTGATGTAGGCTCCATTCATTTGTCAAATGAGATTAAATGTGATGATGTTGCCCAAATCTAGGACTTTATATCTATTCATGATGATGTTGAGGATGGGAACACAAAAATTATTGACATGAACTATGTCACTTTCCCTGTATAATTGATTCAACAATAACATACCAGTGTGCACTCCATAACAAAATGTCTTAATCATGTATGCATCGATGTCTTCCTTGTTAACCCATCTATCTGTGTTCTCATTCTTATATTTGAGAACCTCATGGATGTTTTATGTCTCTTCCCAGGAATCTATGAGATCCTTGTCTTGAGTGAGTGTGTATTTTAGGAGGTTATAGTATTGATTGAATGCAAGCCCATATATATTTAAAATCCCAAACTTGGTGTTTAGATTGTACATAATATTTTTACTACATTTAGAAAAGATTAGTAGATTTACAAATAGGTCTACACATGGGAATGATTACAACTTGGTATCCTCATTATGTATTCACAAGACCCTAATGGATATCAAGTTAGTGGAAAACTCAACATCATCATCTTTTGGTTTATTATCACTACTAATCAGTTGTATATCTTCAATGGCTTTGAAGATCTTCTTTTAATGTTTGTATTTCATTATTCCATATAGGAATTTGGTGTCCCAAAACTCTTTATCTAATTGTGGGTTTGAATTTGAGGTGGCCATCTCTAAATTTCTTCTTCTTCATGTGCATAATCTATCAGGTTCATATTCCATGCTATAGAGGAAAGATATTTGAATGATTTAGATACACAGAAGATAGATAATGGTGGGTTTAATTTCATGGGACCATATAGATCTATGTGATATTTTATGTAGTTAGGTATTATAGTATTTTGTTGAGTGAATTAAACTTTGAGTTGATGGTTTTGATCTTAATTTAGCCATTTCCTAATTTGGCATCAATTCAAAATTTTGAAAACTAGCCCTATTTAGATTAGTTGGTAGTAATGGGATTCTTTTAGTTATTGAATAATAGTTTATCCTATACAAGCTACTAAATTCACATAATATTGTACACACAAGACTACTTTATCTTTTGTAGAACTATGAAATTCACTAGGGTCAATTATGTCTTAATTTGAGAGCGGTGAGATCATTAATTACTATGACAATTAGGTGTGGCAGGGAGTCCTTTTATTATAGCTATCCCTGTATGAGTTGGTTATTTGAGTGTAAAATGTATACATGATGCTTTTTGATTGGTTATGTGTCTGACCTATACCATTTTTTGACTCTTTTAGGCGTCTGAGGCTTTGATATCTTTGATGCCTTTGGGTACATAGAGACACATGGCATGTCCTCACTAATTTGAGCCTCTAAGGGATCTATTAACTCTGATGCCTCTAGGATAATGGAGACATATGGTGCCTCTTTATTGGTTTGTTCCTCTTAGATATCTTATAACTTTGATTCCATTGGGAGCATAGAGACACACATAAGCTCCTCATTGGTTTGGAATTTTTGGGGCTCTGATGGCTCTAACACCTTTGGGTGTATGGAGACACATGGTGTATCCTCATTTTTTTAGCCTCATATGGATTTAAAAACAATAAAACCTCTAAGATCACAAATACATATGGCACCTCCTCATTGGTTTGAGCCTCTTTGGGATATGAGTACTCTAACATCATCATGTTCATGAAGACACATGGCACCTCTTCATTGGTTTGGGATTTATGGGGCTCTGATAGCTTTAAAAACATTGGGTTAACAAAGACATATGGTTCCTCATTATTTTGAGCCTCTTGGGGCTCAAAAAAATCTAACACCTTCATTTACATAGATACACATGGTACCTCCTCATTTATTCAAGCCTCTTAGGGCTCTGACAACTCTGACACCTCTAGGTGTACATAGATACATGGAATCTCTTCATTAGTTTGGGAATTTTTGGGATCTAATGGATTTGACATCTCTAGGTATATAAATACATTTTGTGCCTCCTTATTAGTTCAATCCTCTTGGGGCTCTAAAAAATCTAACACTTTCATATGCACAGAGATAAATGGTCCCTCCTAATTGGTTTGAGCCTCCTAGGGATCTAAAAACTCTAACAATTCTATGAATTATAAAATACATAAAAAATATGTCATTCAAAAGGGTCACATAAGCAAATAAACACTTCCTTATCATCCCCAAGGAATTCAAGACTGTGGCTCTAGTATTGAGACACTAAGAGATGCATACACATGAATTTTTTTCAAGAAATAGTTAGCTTCCCAAAACCAAACCACATATAAAAAAATTAAATAATGCAATGTCATAAATTCATTATATGAAATAGCTATAAAATATGCTTAAATATAAACAATTAGGCTATTATCAGAGCCATGGGAAGTCTTAAGGATTATACTAAGCTCGATATATAACTAATAATATTGAATTTTTGGTGATACAGATGTCCCATTTATTATGTTAAAAAGGGACAAGTTAGTTATAATAGTTAAAAAAATGGTATTTGTTTATTTAAATTCTCATTATGGTGAATTCCCAGGGATGGGATCGCTAATATTTAAATTTTCCCTTAATAACCTTATCTCCACTTCATTACATTGATGGATGTTTATCACACATGCTCTAACACAAAATAGGTATACACCCTCTTATTTTAGGATCACATAGATATATTTTAGGCAACATGTTGTAGGTTGTGATTATCAAATGGAATCCTTGGTGGAATAACAACATGTGGCCTAAAACCTATTAATAGAGGGTCCACTAATGTTCACTCTAAAAAACACTTAAAACACAACAGGAACATGGATATTCACAATGATGTTATGACATGGATACTCACAATGATTTTATCCTATTGTATAATTAGTCAAGTATTATAAATAAACATAAAAATAAAAGGAAGGGTATATTAGAAAAGGGAATTATATTTTCACCTATATATCTTTTGCTAAAGAAAACATCACATTAAATCTATTTTAAAATCAAACTAATATATATCAAATCCATTTTCACTTGAATTTAGACAAATATAATTCAATATCCTAATGATTTAGTAACCATGAGTGAATTTCACAAGGATGCCTTTGATAAGTTGACCCATTGCATAAGACAAAAAAATCCATGCCTCTACAAATATTTAATAATATCCATAGTTTACTAGTGCAATGCAAAAAATAGTGAAAGCTCAATCTACCCAACCCATTATAAATCAACATATAGATATATTTGATGAAAATTGTATTCTAATAAAATATTGGTACTTATATAATTGAGTAAGGGAAAAATAAAACTATTAGCATGTCCATGCAGTGAATTATTCAACTTTGTAAATTTAAATAATTCTCTAAATTCATTATTTCTTCATTTAATAGGTTCAATACAGAGAATTTGTAATGAGAATTTTTAGACCAAAGTCCTTAATGCATCACACTTACATGTAATATTTTCTAAAATCACATCACATTAATGCACCATACCTATTTAATATTTCAATGTCTGCCATTAATGAATCACACTAATTCATCACACCTACTTCCCGTTTTAACATTTAGATGATGTGAATTAATGGTGGGTGGTGTTTTTTATTAATTCAATATTTTTTGAACTTATATCATTTTTGTTTCATCCATCTATGTATTCCTAACTTTAATTGTCACTAATAAATATATCCATCCACATGTCTTAATCATGCATCCTCCTAGTCATAGAGTCACGCAACTCACTTTTTACCTTCAATTGCCTCCTATGGATGGTGAAAATGTGCCAAATTATTAATTAGTGCTTTATGTATTATTTCTCTTCTTTGTATCTATAGCATCCACATGGAAAAATCATGTGCAACATGTATTTTTTTTGTGCCCATAATATTTATTTCTATTTGAATTTTACTGTCTATGTGAAATTTATCTTTGGTAGTCCAATAATATATATTTACATTTGAATTTTACTATGTCCACTTGAATTGAAGAATGTGGAAGTTTTTCATTGTGTATAAATCATGGTTTCAAAGAACGTCTCAATCTTTCAAATATATTGGTTCTTAGTCCATGAATCAATCAAATCATTATTTCCATTTTTATATCTCCTCTTATATCTACACATTTTCCTCTTTTCATTTTTCATATCCATGTGATAAAACCTAGTGTACTATTTCTTCATCAAATTCCAAGTCTTTATCTATTATACCTTTATCTTATCCACTCTAAGTTATTCACGTGGGAGCTTTTGATTTATTCACAATAATGGGATCACATAGTATTTTACACCTCAAAAATTAATTTTTCAAAGTCTACAAAATTGTTGATCTTTTAAATAAGATTCATATTTTCACAAGTGCATATATTTCACTATGCATAAATAAACATGATGCAATTATATTAAAAACATTAATAAAGGGCACATAATAATTTAAAAAACAAGTCATATCATGAGAAGAAAATCTATGGTGTGCATTGTAGGGCCATAGAGTCATAGAGTGCATCCTAACTCTTAAATTACTTTATGCACAATCTATAGATCAATTAGACTATTCACTTATGCTTTATATTTATTGATGCCTATGTTTTTCCCATAAATAATAAATAAAAACACATGTGATCACATTTTAAAATCAATAATGAGAATAAATTTTTATAATAAAACCTAATATATCAAAGTGAATACACATGGTGATCAAAAAATATCCATGGGGTCATATTGTTAAAAATAGAACTTAAATAATTATGGAAAAAAAAAAGACACACGAATGTGAAACACACTCATAAAGTAACAGAGGTCAAGAAATGTAACTTAGATTTGACATAAAATTAGGCATCTGTAGATGAGTTTGAATATGTTTTTTTTTTTTAATTGTGCTTGAATCCACTCATTAAAAATATCTTAAGCATATACACATAATGAATTATTCAATCTTGTATATTCAACTATTTTTTTTTTAAATTCTATATATCTCAATCTTTATGCATGTAATAGGCTTGATAAAAAGTGCTTATAATGAACTACATAGACCAGATTCCTTAACAAATCAAATTCACTATATTATATTTAATATCTACTAGCATCACATCATATTAATATATAATTATAAATTCATATTTTAATGTCTACAGTAGCATATCACATTGCCACACCTACTTCATGTTTCAATGTTCACTTACTATTAATTAATGGCGAGTGGTGCTCATTAAAAATTAAATATTTTTTAAATTTATGTCACAGTGGATTTATCTATCTATAAATCCATTGATTTAATCATAACTAAGAAATATATCAATCCACATGTATTAATCACACATCCTTGTGGTCACAAAATCAAGGAGTCAACTAGTTCACCTTTTACGTTTGAATGTCTCCTATGGATTAGTAAACACTTTATATTATTAATTCATGATTTATGTTTGTGTTTTATTTTTTTTATCTATTACATTTTTTCACATTTTTGGATCCATTTAATCATTGTCTCCACTTTCATATCTCTTTTGGCATTCATAACTTTTCATATTTTCATTTATCACAACCATGTGGTAAAACTCATTATCTTCACAAAATTACAAGCCTTCATCCTCTCCTTAATTTATCTTTTCCACTTCATGTTATACATGGGGCATCTTCTAATTTATTCAAAATCATGAGGTCACATAGTCATTCTCAAATCTCAAATTATTTTTCATAGTTTTTGGAACCATTAATATTTCAAATCAGAATTATATTTTCATGGATCCACACCTTTCTCTATCCATAAACAAATAGGTAATAATTAAATTTAAAAATTAATAAATTTCATGTATTTTTTTTTAAAAGTTTTGGCATGAGAATAAAACACGTGAAATTCATTTTGGGGCCACAGAGTCATCAAGTGATTCTTAGCTTTTAAATGACTTTGTTCATAGTCTATGGATCTGTTGGACTTTTTGCTTTTGCTATATATTTCTTGGCATATATGTTTTTTACACACAATAAATAAATAATATATGTTCAAATTTATAAATAAATAATGAATACACTTTTTTAATACAACTTGTAATATCAAATTGAATACACATAGTAATTAAAATAACTCATGGGGTCATGTCGATTAGAATACAACATAATCCCTACAACAAAAAATAAGATAGGTGGTATCTAAACACACTCAAAAAGTAACAAAGGCCACCAATTGTAACTTAGATTTTATATAAAGAGTGGCCTCCATAGACATGCTTCTATATGTACTTAATTTTAATTTTAAGTAATATAATAAATTAAAAATTGACTTTAGGTATATGAAACTAGTTGTAGATAAACTTAACAATTTAGAGGAATTATTTGTGGCTAATTAATTAATTCAAGACTCAGAGTAAGTTACAATGTTAATTGGACATAAGATCTATTTTGAAAATGAAATCATTTTAGAAGAGAGAAGTTTTAATTTCTCTTATTCTAGTTTTTGACCTAGTTCACATATGGCTTTAAAAAATTAATATAAAATAGGTATTTTTAAAAATGAAATGTATGTCTAAATTTATTGATAATAAGGGGTCTCCATTTATAAAATAATTTTAAATGTGTCGATCACAATAAGTTATAAATTTTAATTTTAATAAACCACTTTATTGATGCAGGTTTATGTACAAGTTTTAATAGGTAAAGGGTATACACCTATACACATGGAAAATGACATACCAACCTTGTGCACTCAAATTTTAGAGCTATCACTAAGAAAAAAATAAAGAGATGATTGGAATGATTAGGTCTATGGGTTATGGATATTATGTTGATCTATTAGGATATGTTTCTGTACGATGGTTAGTAAGGGATGATCATGATGATACCATAAGAGATTTATAGTTTTAGATTGCTCATTAAGTGTGGCTACTGATGGCAAACAGAAATCCAAGTTCCTTTAGTGTGAGCAAGGATGATGTCTCATAGTTTTTAGTAAATGCTAGGGATGAAAACATAAATATAGTTAGGTTGGATGATTCTATATATCTGATCAAATATTTTAGGCTATCCAATTAATGTCATACATAAATCGAATGAAAATATGATGAGGTTAGTCTTGAGGAGGAAAAATAAGAGAGATGAAGGTCTAGAATTGGAGATAATTGTATTGATGAACTCACATATGGATAGTATGGGATTCAATTATATATGCTATTTCTTGACAAGAATGTTGAGTGATTCAATGATGAGATGAGGAATGGGAATGGAACAAAAAAAATCCATTTCTACTTTATGTTTGGATGTCACTTTGAACATTAATACCAGGATGGGAGATCTATCCTTAGGGAACATAACAGCTCTAATAAGGTATAGAATCTCTATAAATTTCATAAAATATGAAAAGGTAATGATGCAATGGATTAGTAAAGCACATAGATTGTCTAGTAATGGTATGAAAGAGGTAATTTCTCTTATATATGTGTAGATTCAAGGCTTGGGCTTGTACTCATCTTGGCAAGGCTTATATGGTTGTATTTTTAGATGTTTTAAACTATTTTGTAAAGAAATAAAACCACTCTAATTATCAAAAATGAAAGTAATTTTTAATGATTTCAAAAAATGTTGAAGGCATATGAAGTAAATAATATTTTTTTCTTTTCAAAGATATTTTGATGCATGCAACACTAAAACTAAAATCAAATAAGGTAGGTTAGTATAGTGTTAGTTCTAGTAACAAAGGCTCAAATAAAAACACACTAACACTTACACCCCAAGCCTAAAACTTAAGGAGAGTTTAGTAACAAAAGACAAATGAAAGCACAACTAAAACATAAAAGGCAATAAATCCTTTACCTTCCTTGGGAGTTTCAAATGCTTTGTTGAGTGGCTTGCTCATTTTTTCCATCAAAGAGTCTTTGTAAAAATGAATATTGTTGGCTCCTTCGCTCCTTGGCACCATCGATTTTGATGTGGCTTGATGATATCTTGGCTCAATATTCTAGAAGTATAACACTATTGATATGAATCTCATGCAATAAATCTTGCATAATAATTATAAAATATACAAGGTTAGAAATGAAGAGGCATGGCATTGTATTTATAGCCTAAGGATTTAACTCTCACCAAAGGTGAGTTAGGGTAGATTTAAGTCTTGGAATGGGTTCAAACTAACCTAAATGAGTCAAATATAAACCCAATAGAGTTAATATTTGTCAAGTAATTATGATTTTTAATTACTAGGCATGGGTCTCCAAAATGAGATATTTTAGGATATTTTCAAAGAGCTTGAAAACTCATAAAGGAAATGATGAAAGGCTAGTAAATTTGAATATTTGAATTTCCTTTTTTAATTATTCATTAATTTCACATGGATAATTAAACTAGGCATTTAATTTGGTTTAACTTGTTAATTAATTTTGATTTATCATTTATCTATTTCAAGATTTGATATTTTTTCATGCACCCCACTTAATAGGTCCATAGGCTAAATTGACTATTGTGATGCCACAAGATGATTATAGATGAATCCATGAGAGGTTATTATTGTATATGATAGGATACCCAAATTAAGGATGCCATAATGTGATTCTGAGCTTTGATTAATGATGCACAAGCAAATTTGGGATATTAAGTGATTCTTAGGCTTAATTTACAATGGTTAGTAGGAATCGATTTGAAGTTTAGTTGAAAGCTAGTTATGGCTAGTTTTAGGTATCTATAATTTTCCCTTATTTTGGAAGAGTTTGCAAGCTATAATCACAATAATGTATTCTCAAATAATGAGAAAGTCTAAAAAGAAGATAATGATTGAAAAAAAATCTCCAAACAATATTTTGGAAGCCTATAATCATGGCTCCTCAAGGGAGTGGTCAACACATATGATCTATGGACGATCCCTAAAAAAAAATCAAGAAGAAGAATGAACTTAACCTATGGGTGAGATTATCCTAATAGAGAAAATTCTTTCATGTATTGATTTAAAAAGAACCGATTTTTCCAAAGGTAGTTATAATTAGTAACAAAGGTTGAGACATTGATTTACCAAAATGTGGTTATAATCAGTGGCAATGGCATATGCCCCAATTACCGCTGATGAGATGAAATAATGATTTTCCCATAGGTGGTTACAATCATTAAGATGACCTAGAATAAAAAATGATTTTTTGATTTTTACCCCAATATGGAAGTTTGGAAAGCATAAACCAATAACATAACCTATTTCAAAAATTAAATATGAGTGGTAACAGACATAGATGTGATGGTCTAATGATTAAAGAAGCCACAAATAAATAGGTACACAAGAATGCATAAAGTGATGAAAGATATGAATAGAAGAATAATAATTAATCAATGGGAATGATTTAGTTATACCTATCAATGCATAGATGATCATCCTTATTAGCATTGATAAAAACATAATGGTCAAGGGGCTGATTTGATCAAGGAGGGTGGAAGGATTTTCCAAGGTTACCAAGGAGAAACTTTTGTGGCTCCATTACTTGTAAAATTTCTTAAGTTGATTTTTGCTATAGCATATGATGGTATGCATAATTATATAAAACACCATGATAACATAATCAAAATATGCATAAGAACCAACACAGGATCCAATAAATAATTAAAAATAATGCACCAATGATAAAAACCATGATGATAATGTTGACATATGAATATGGATAGACTCAAGAATAATGTGTCAAGATTCACCAAATGATCACAAATAAACTAAATCAAGGGACAAAAATTAAAGAAAACAAATAGGTAGATAAACAAACAAACAACTAATAAAATCAACACACATAAATATTGAAAGAAAAAGAAACATAAACCATCCTATCATTAACTAGGTCAATATCTACATGTGACGGCTCAATGGAAGGATAAATAGGTGGTGCGCTTGAGCAAGGATACATGAAAAGGGAAAGGTAAAACCCCTAAAATAATTATAATGGATTGGAACTAACAATAGATTTTCCCCAACAGTGTAGATTAGGATGACTAACTAGGATTAAACATGACAAATGTTGTTGGATTTTGAGGCTATATATGTCACTAGGAGGTGGTAAGTTGATTTTCAAATTTTTATGATTTTGAAATTTTTTGAATGTTTTTGGAATTTTTAGGTACCTTAACTCATTAGATTTTGACAAGATACCACTTTAAAAATGATGAGAGTGTTGGCTTAGGTTTCTCAAAAAATGATTAGAGTGTATGGAAAAAGGGTACTGAGCTGACCTCAACATGAATCGAGCATGACCTACATAGTCCCATAATGACCTCAAGTCATAGTAGTTATACCCACACAAAATATGGGGAGAGTTGACTAGGTCACAATAAATTCTCAAATTAAGGAAAATGGCAAGGCAAATGAGAATAGTAATGGAAACATGTGATAATGCATGGTAAAGGTATTGTTCCTAATTTACCCATAGGTAGTTATAATTAGGAAATAATGACATTGGTATGTGATAATAATTTTCCCATAGGTGGTTATAATTAGTAATAAAAGGTGGTGTAATTTAGGAATTTTACTCAAGATAGGATGGTTAGTATGGTGTTAGTTCCAAACTGAAAAAAATGAAATAAACACACTAATAACATAACATCTCTGGGCATAGACACTAAGGAGAGCTTAGTTAACAATAAGCAAATGAAAAACTCAAATAGAAAGCAAGGAATGAAGACACAAGAATTCATTCAACTTCCTTGGATGCTCCAAACTCCTTTGTAATGGTGGCTTACTTGGCTTGCACTCATGAAGTCTTCATCAAAGGAGGTTTAGCTATCTCCTCTTCTCCTTAACACCTTTGGCTTGGCTTGAAATCAATTTTGCATGGTAAAAATAATTGCATGAATATTATTGAAGATATTTGTGCATTATAACTTTGCACCAAAATATATTAGAAATGATGTTGTGAGGCCTCTCTATTTATAGATTTTTGGATTTGATCATAATCAACCTAAACCGTCCATCTCAAGATTTAGATGTGTGGCTGAGGATTAATTCAATTTTTAGAATTAAGCTTTTAATTATCCTCATCATGACATTGGAAGAAGGGAAAATTAAGAGGCATTGAGGTCATCATGGAAGGCATTGATGAGGCATGGGAAGCATGAATCCTGATATTTATGGCATTTATGGCTTAGGGATGTCTTCCCAAGAAATGAGGTCACTTGATGATGTAGATATTCAATATTCATTTCCAAAAATAAGTTTTCAAAAAGTTTCAATGGAAATATTAATTATGCCTTGATTTGGGTTAATTAACTCTTAAGCATGATTAATCACTTTTTGCACAAATTACCCAGATTAATCATAATGCCTTGTTATTGGTCTAAATTTTGACTAGATTGGAATTGAAAGGTGATGTTAGATGTGTTAGATATGTACTCCCATTTAGGATGTTACCAAAAACAAATAACAAAGGCACATGTATTGTGTAAGATATTTGATAGGAAAGAGCAATCCAGAGCACCTAGGTGAAAAATTAGCATTTTGACTTGAAATGAACTGATCAAAGTTAGCTGGCCCATAAATTACATTGCCCCATTTAGGTATACCATAGCCAAAATCAACATTTGAATATGTCAATTTCACATCATTTAGCATGTTTTAGTGTTTTTAAGCTAAATTGTGTAGTTTGGGTAGAAATTGGCCAAAAGCTTGGTTGGAGGTTATTAGTGGCTAGTTTTAGGTGTCTATAGTTTGCCCCTATTTGGGAAGATGTTGTAAACCATAGGCAAAGCAATGTCTTTTCAAAAAATCAGAAATGGCCTGCATGCCAAAAAGAAGACAATGGTCAAAGAAAAAAGCTTCAAATGGTTTTTGAGAATCCTATGATGATGCTCCCTCGAGGGAGTGGCCATCACATTTATTGATTGATGGTCCCTTGAAAAGAAGAAAAATAAAGATAGAATTAACCCATGGTTGAGATTAACCCAAATGAGAAAATGCTTGCATGCATTGATTTAAAAAGATTATTGATTTACCCAAAGGTAGTTATAATCAAGAATAAAATTCAAAATAATGATTTTTCCATAGGTAATTATAGTCATTAAGAGGACCTAGATTGGATAAAGATGATTATGCCCTAGTTAGGGCTGATTAGCAAGCATAACTCAAGGATATAACCTAGAATATAGATTAAAAGATAAGTGGGTGTAAAGTGATGAAAGAGATGGATAGAGGAATGAGATTAATCAATAGAATGATTTAGTTGTACTTATTAATGAGGAGATACTCATCTTAATTAATAATGATACAACTAAAATGGTCAAAAGAGTTATATTGATCAAGGGTGGGATGGAAGGATCTACCAAGGTGATAAGGAGAAAGTTCTACAGCTCCATTGATTTCATGAAGATAATTTTTATTGTAGCATGTGATGGTAGGATTCATGATAAAACACCATGAAGACTTGGCCAAAATATACATAAAGATTAACTCTCGATCCAATAAACACTAAAAAATAAATCACCAATGATAAAAACTATGATGACAATGTTGACGTATGAATATGGATGGATTCAAGTGTAAGTGTGGGCAAGGAATCACCTAATGAACACATATAAACTAAATCAAAGAAATAGTGTTGAAAGTAAAAAAATAAGAAAGTGAATAAATAAAAAAATAAACAACCTGAAATAAACAAACAAACAAAAATCTTGAAAACAAAAGCAAAAGAAAACATCCTAATAGTGACCATGCCCTAGTAAGGCAGATCAAAGATAACTGACTAGGATTAGATAGTACAATTATTTTTGGTATTTTTGAAAAGTTATGAATGTTTTTAGAATTTTGAGGTATTTTAACTCATTAGAGAATTACAAGATACATGCTCACAAAATGGTGAGAGCATTTGACTTAGGTTACTCACAAAATGATGAGAGCATATGGAAAGGGGGACTGAGGTAACCTCAACATGAATTGAGCATAACCCACATAGTCCAAAAATGACCTAAATTCATAGTAATTCCATCCAAAAAAAAGGTGGGGAAAAATCAAGTAGGTCCCAACAATTTCTCAAATTTGACAAATGGCTAGTCAAATGAAAATAGTGATGGCAAGGTGATGCAACAATGCATGATAAACAAATGTTTCCCCTAGTTCGCCCATAGGTGGTTATAACTAAGATATAATTGCATAGGTCAATGATACTAATTTTCCTATAGGTGGTTATAATTAGTATGAAGACTGGTGAAATACTGATTTACCCATAGGTGGTTATAATCAGGCTCACATAAATAAACTTGATAGGATGAAAGATATCTTGCAAGATCAACTATCACACTACTTTCATAGACTATCATTTAAACATATACTAGATTTATTATTGAAAATTTATTTGAATACCCTCACAAAATGTGTGGTAATAACCAAATGAACCAAGATCAAAATAGGATTGGATAGGGTGACTAAAATTAGGTTTTGGTCTAGATAGTAATGGAATGATATGATGGCACATTCTTGCTAAGGATAATGATGTTTTGATAAATTAGATAAATGGTAAGAGGGTTGAACCCAAGTGATGTGATAAATGGTAGGAATATTTTACAATGGAAAATGGATATGTAACAATGGTAATGGCATGGCAATGTGAAAGGTATGGTACATGTTTTTGGCCTGGGTGTGGTTTTTGATTCTATTATTCTTGATGATGGGAAGATGCACATCCTAATCAAAAACTGATACAAATATAATACTAAATAATGTTAATTGATATCCCACACCTAATTTTAATAACTACTCTATCAAAAACTCAATGAAAATTTGGTTGTCAAGAATGCTTTTATGATCTTCATTGGTCATTGATTCTGATTCCTTCAAATATTGAGACAAGGTATCTTTATAGCCTTTATAAATGAAAGTATGGCCATGGATGGTAAGAAAATACAAATAATGGATGCTATGTTTGATTGTGAAAATTAATGGCAAATGATAATGTAATATGGAATGGTGGGGAAATAAATGAAGATTAGGATTTTAGTCACACATAATGTTGTTGATACCAGATTTGACATAACTTTGGTTGTGGCAGGTTTGAAGACTTGTTATCTCAATAGGACCACCATATTTTTTTGTTGTTTTATCTTAAGAGTAGCTACCTTCTGATTAGGTTGTAGATAGGAAACTATTTTTATTTGATCTTTGATTTTGTCTTCTTCAAGTAGTGAAAATTTTTTATGCTCAACTATTGGTACCTCAAAAAGATTTTCACCAATGAAGTTGTTTTGATTGTCTCATAGTGCCTTTTAGAAGGTTTCACTAATGAACATTGGATTTTGAATTTGATTTTCTTCTACTGCTTCTAAAAAATTTCACTAAAAGATATTGAGTTCTAACTTTGATAGTCTGCTAGTGCCTCCAAAAATGTTTCACAAAGAGAGTGCTCTTCTACTATATGAATGTGGTCTTGGCCTCCTTACTCTATTTCAACTGCTATGTCACCATGGATGTAGTTTAACAAAGTGTGATTCTATTGATCCCAATCAACACTTATGGGAGATGGAATGTCAATAATATGGTTATCTTAGTTGATGGTAATGGCTTATGGGATGGTAATGGAATGGGGAGAGGCTGCATAATCTTCATAGAAGATACTAGGATAACTTGTGTTGAATTTGAAGTACTCATCCTCAAAAATTGTTAAAAGATCACAAATATATTCAAACTAATCTGCAAGGCATGCATAACCAATATTATAACAACCATGAACATATTCTTCTTCTAAATTTGATTTTGACTCAAGGGACTCTAAAATCAATGTTGAGACTAATGTTGATTCTAATTTTGATGCTAAATTTGATGTCAATTCAAGAATAGAACTTGACTCTAATTCTGATTCTTCATCTGATGGGTACTTTGTTATAATGATGTCATATTGAATATTTGGTATTGGACAAGTAATATCTTGTGATGGCATAATGGGCTCCACAAAAACTAGTTTGTCAAAGTGAGACTCCTCTAAGATGAGAAAAAAGTCAAGGGGCAAATCCTCAGAGACTGGTTTGTCAATAGGAGGCTCTTAAAAAATAGACATATAGTTAAGGTAATTATTTGCCCAAAGGTGGTTATAATCATTAAGAATTGACTCAGAAAAGACTGGCTTGTCAATGTGAGACTTCTTGATAACTAGTATAGGATCAATAGGTGATTCATCATAGGCTAACTTATAACAAATGGTTGATTTAATAGAAACATCTTGGATTTGTTGGTTTTCTTGGCCTTAGTTTCCAATGAGTTGGAAAACACCAATTTTGAACACAACTTGGTCTTTGAATGATTGGATCATTTGAGGTTTGGATGGGATTAGTTATAGATGAGGAATGGCTTGTGTTTGGATAATGGTAGGGTCTTAGGGAGCATGATTGATCACATGAGCCAATAGGGCATTGTGGAGCATGATTGCTTGCATAAGCCAAAGATTAGGTCTTAGAATGATGAATGGGAATTGTGGAGCTTGATTGCTCACACAAACCAAAGGATGAGGTCTTGATATAGAAATAGTTACATGTTGTGGAGCTTGGTTGCTCACACAAACCAAAGGACTAGGTTTACGGATGGTAATGGTATTCCTTGGATATTGTGAAGCTTGACGACTCATATCATCCAAAGGAGGGTTAGGGGTAGTTTATGATTAGATAATAAAAGGATATTGTGAAACTTGATTGCTTGCATAAGAAAAATCATCCAAGTCTTCCTCATAAACCATATCATCCTAGTCATGAGTTGGATTATAAGCTAGTTCTTGACTATGTTCCATGTACTAATTTTTAAAATGAGGGTATGGATTCATATCCCAAACAAAATTATCTATAATTGGGTCTTCAAAGTACTCTTCATACCAATCAAGGTCTTGAGTTAGATCATAAGTTATTTTGTGACTTTGTTCTCATGAATTATTGATATGAGGTGGATAGAAATCTATCTCAAAAACCATATTGGCATCATTAGGGCCTTGACAAAACCCATAAAATTCATTTTTTGCATACATTCTATCATAAGTCAGATTGTAAGTGACTCCACCATGAGGTAGTGAGACATATCCATGTAAATGGTGAAAGCCTAAAAAACAAAAAGACTTAGAGTTTTACAAACTCTAAAAAGTTATGTCTCAAGGATAAGTGGTTCAAACTTGGTCTAAAGGTAGAGTTATATCTCTAATGTGGTCTAAAAGTGGATTTGTATCTCTAAAATGGTTTTTGATAAGACTTGGCATAAAATAGCCTAACATTAAATGTCTAATTTCAAATGTTATATGCACAAAAGGTTAAGCATCTAAATAAAAATTGGCATGTCAAAGGTTTAGGTCAAAGTGTTCCAAACAAGGTCTAAACTAGGAAAGGGAAAAGTTGAGTTACTAGGTCTTTTATCCAAACATGGAGTCAAAATCTAGGCTCAACCAAATAGGTATGTGCTAGGACTTTTGGCCAAATGGCATCAAAAGCTAGACTTGAAACAAAGGCTGATGTGATTTGATTTAATCTAACAAGTTTAGAAACAACTTTGACATAGACTCAGCACATGGAATCAAACATAAACATGATAAATTGGCATAAGGCATAAGACAAAAGTCTCTTTGATAAAGGTTGTGTTCTTCTAAATAAAGGCACAAACAATAATGAGGATAGACATTAAACAAACTATCAATAGTTTTCAATTTTGGGTAATTGATTAACTGAAGTTATGCAACCCAAAAGAGAAAGATCTATGTATCAGCCCCATGAATTGAGGTTTAAATATCAATTAATCAATGTTTGGATCCAAACTTAACAAGGCTAATTGAAAACTCAATGTTGAAGACTAGGATTTGACCAAACAAGCTAGACAAGATTGGATAACATGATAGCACAAGATAAAGGTCCAAATGGTATATTCAAAATGGTTTGAAACAAATGGTTTTGATATAATGGTAAACAAGTCTTGAAACAAACTGAGAAACCTAATGGTGTAAGCATACTCAAATGATGTGGTCATGTTATGCTTCAAAGACTTAAAAAGCTCAAAATGTTTGGACATGATTTGGGAAGTATAACACTACCTTTCACAACTTAAATGCATTGTTTAGACATGGCTTATGATTAAAATAAAAAAGTTTTAGCCTCAAAGTATACCAAGAAAATAATGACCAAAATACACTAAGTATAATTGTCTAAATCCTAGTAAGGTTATGGCAAATAGGGTTTAATAAACTAGCAAGGTTTTGATCATTCTAGGGAAATCAATTGCATAAAGACTTTCATGTCAAATGATGCAAAATACAAGCACATAAATTGGGTGACCACATTATTGACTAGTTATAAAAAGGTCTAGTCCTTTTACAACCACTATATCATGTTGTTCGCTAAGTGTAGTGTGATGTCCAAATGTGGATACATCCTATGTGAAACTCTAAATGAGCCAAATGAAGTCAATGCTAGGAGGTGAAACCCTAGGTCAAAGCTTCCCTAAAGAACTCGTGGGAGGTAATGACATCTTCCTTGTAAGCCAAGTTGCATACAAATAAATAAAACATGAAAGTAGAAAGACTTTAGGGTCATTTTCAAGATCACCCAAACTTTGATGAGTTTTTGGGGAGTGCTTTAGATGACATTCTTTTTAAGCCTTGGACTAGGCTATTTATAATAGGAATGGTGCTTTTGATTCCAAGGGTTCCCTATAGGGGACAAATGGAAGAACATACACATAACATTCCTCTTTTTGCCAAAAAAAATTTGATTAAACAACTATTGCAAACAAGAATTGACAAATGTGTTTAATTTTTGACCCAAAATGAAAAGTTTGGTGGTGTTCATTTGACCCCTTGGTCTTAAGATTGTGAACTTTGAAAACATTCATTTAGACATCTAAATTATTTTTTAAACACCAAAACAAGGTTCCTAATTAATTTTTAAGCATGCAAAGTTGATTTAAACATAGTGACCAATGTCAATTATTACCATCGACATCAATTACTTTGGCTAACTGAGATCTAACCAATGTTTACTAATAGATGTTGATTAAGATATGTAACTGATGTCGATCTTACTTGTTGATGTCAGTTACTATGTAAAATCATGGCAAAAAAAATGGTAAAATAAATTTATAAAATTTATTTGCAAGAGTTTTAATGGTTCAAATAAATATTTTAGAGTTGAAAAAGGATCTCCTTCAGGTGTGAGATGCATCTAGTCCCACTAGGCATGCCAATGTGATCTAGGAATTTAACTCAAGAGAGGATGGTTAGTATGGTGTTATTTATAAAATGAAATCAAAATGAAATAAACATACTAATAGCATAACATCTCTAGGCCTAGACACTAGAGAGAGCCTAGTAAAAAATAAGCAAATGAGAAAAATAACTAGAAAGCAAGGAATGAAAACACAATAATTCCTTCACCTTCTTTGGATGCTCCAAATGCCTTTGTAGTGGTGGCTTGCTCAACTTGTGCTCATGAAGTCTTCATCAAAGGAGGCTTAGCTATTTCCTCTTCTCCTTGGCACCTTTGGCTTGGCTTTGAATCAATTTGGCATGGTAACACTAATTTCATGAAACTTATTTAATATATTTGTGCATTATAACTTTGCACCAAAATAACTTAGAAATGCTGTTGTGAAGCCTCTCTATTTATAGATTTTTTGATTTTATCAAAATCAACCTGAACCATCCATCTTAAGATTGAGATGTGTGGTTGAAAATTAATTTAATTTTTAGAATTAAGTTTGTAATTATCCTCATCATGACATTGGAAGAAGGAGAAATTAAGAGGCATATAGGGCATCATGGAAGTCATTGATGAGGCATGGGAGGCATGAATCCTAATATTTGTGGCATTTATGGCCTAGAGATGTCTTCCCAAGAAATGAGGTTACTTGATGATGGAGATATTCAATATTCATTTCCAAAAAAAAAGTTTTCAAAAATTTTCCATGGAATTATTAATTATGCCTTGATTTGGGTTAATTAACTCTTAAGCATGATTAAGCACTTTGTGCAAAAACTACCCAAATTGATTAGAATGCATTGTTATTGGTCCAAAATTTGACTGGATTGGAATTATAAGGTAATGTTAGATATGTTGGATCCATACTCCCATTTAGGATGTTTCCAAAAAATAAATAATAAAAGCACATGTCTTGTGTAAGAGATTTGATAGGAAAGAGCAATCTAGAACATCTAGGTGCAAAATTAGCATTTTGACTTGAAATAAACTAATCAAAGTTATCTAGCCCACAAATTGAATTGCCCCATTTAGGGATACCTTGGCCAAAATTGGAACTTTAATATGTTAGTTTCATATTATTTAGCATGTTTTAATATTTTAAAGCCAAATTGTGTATTTTGGGTGGAAATTGACCAAAAGCCTAGTTGGAGGTTATCAATGGCTAATTTTAGGTGTCTACAAGTGGGATACTAATTTTACCATAGGCAATTATAATCAATGGCACTGGTCAAACTTAAAATGAAAGATAACTTTCCATATCCACTATCACACTACTTTCATAGACTATCGTTTAAACACAAATTTATGAAACTACTAAAATTATATCAGAACCCCCTTGTAGAAGGTATGGGAAAACCCAAAGTAACAAAGATCAAAAGGGTTAGGCAGGATGGATAAAAATAGGCTTTGATCTAATAATAATGGCATGGTAGAACATCATATGGTATGGCATAAGGAAGATGATAGGATGGAAATTGGATATAATGATAAGAGGGTTGCCACCAAGTGCTAAGGCAAGAAAAATGGTAGGGTTTGAAACAACAACAAGAGGAATGGAAAAATAAAAAGGTAAGGTAAATGGTTCTAACAAGGCTAAAGGTTTTTCTATTCCTAATGATGTGGAGATGCATGTCCTGATCAACATATGATACAAACAAAATAATTAATTTGGAAACTGCTAGCCCACACCTCTTTTAAATAGATACTCTATCAAGAACTTGATGTAGATTTGGACTCCAATAATGTTGTTGTGTTCTTCATTGGTCATTGATTCTATTTCCTCTAAATGTTGAGGCAAGATATCTTTATAGCCTTTATGAAGAAAGGTACAACCAAGAATGGTAGATAGGGATACATATTAGATGATAGTTTTTATTTGGTAATGTAAGTGTGGATGATAGTAGAATGTATAATGGTTTGGATATAAATAAAGATCAATATTTTCAAGAACACATAATATTGATCATTCCAAATTTAACATAAATTTAGATGTGGTAGGGCCAAATAATTTTGAATATTCTATCGATAGGACAACTATATTTTTCTATTTTTTGGGCTTGAGAGTAACTACCATATGATTATGATGTAGATTGGAAGTTGTATTGATGTCATATTTGATAATGTCTCCACCAAGAAATGAAGAACTATTGTGCTTAGCTATTGGCACCTCAAAGAGGTTTTCAACAATGAATTTGTCTTGATTATCCCATAGCACCTTCAAGAAGGTTTCACTAAGGAATGTTTATTTTTGACTTTGATTGTCTTCTAGCACCTCAAACAAGATTTCACTAGAAGATGCTAAGTTTGAGCTTTGATTGTCTCCTAGCATCTCTCAAAAGGTTTCACTAGGAGATGGTTATTTTTTTGCATGAATTTAGTCTTATCCCCCCTAATATTCTATAGCTAATATGTCACCATGGATGTATTTTTACAAGGTATGATTTTGTTGGTTCCAATAAACACTTGTGGGAGGTGGAAGGTCAATATAATGGCTAGGTTGTTTGGTGGTAATGGCATGTAGAATGGTAATGGAATGGAAAGAGGCCACACAATCCTCATAGAATATACTAGGATAAATTGTGTCAAATTTAAAGTAATCATCCTCAAAAATCATGGAAGAATCATAAATGTATTTAAATTGATCTGTAAGGTAGGTGTAACCAATGTTATAACAACCATGAATATATTCTATTTCTGAAGTTGAGTCTAACTCAAAGGAATCTAAACTTAATGTTGACACTGACATTGATTTTACTTCTGATGCTAAATATGATGTCGATTCAAGAATATAACTTAACTTTAATGTTGATTCTTCATCTGGTGTGTATGCTACTATATTGATGTCTTATTAAATATTTTATATTAGACAAGTAACAGCCTGTGATGGCATAATGGGATCCAAAAATACTAGTTTATCAAAATGAGACTCCTCCATGAGGAGAAAAATGTTAAGAGATAATTCCTTAGAGATTGGATTATCAAAGGGAAGCTCTTTAAAAATATACATATGATTGAGATAATGATTTTCCTAAAAGTAGTTATAATCATTAATAAGTGACTCAACAAGGACTAGCTTGTTAGAGTGAGACTCCTCGATAAATAGAATAAGATCAAAAGGTGATTCATCATAGGTTAACTTATCACAATGGTTGGTTCAACAAAAACATCATGGCTTGGTTTATTCTCTTTGCCTTAGTTTACAAGAAGTTGTAAAATACCAATTTTGAACACTTATTGGTCTTTGAATGATTGTCTTAGTTGAAGAGATAATGATTGGCTTAGTTGGAGTTAGAAAATTGGCATGGGTTTTCTAAAGTGGGGAATGGTTGGCAATGGATGAAGGGTGGGTAATGGTTAGATAATGGTAGGTTTAAAAAGGGTTAGTTTATGGCTGAGGATGGTAACTATTACTCATCAAGTTGTGATTGGAGAACTTTATTGGGATAATGAGTTACCATATATGGAATGGCCTGGAATGGTAATGGTAGGGCATTGTGAAGCTTGGTTGCTATTATAATCTAAAAGATAAGGTCTTGGAATATTTATCCTTGGACTCTATGGAGTTTTATGACTTGCACAATCTAAAGGATGGTTAATGGTATAGGTATTAGAGAGGATGCCATGAGCAATAATGGGGAAAATATTGTATGTCAACTGACTCAAAGAAAGTATCACTAAATCTGATGCTTGATTTTATTCCCAAGATTGAGTATTACAAGGATAATAAGGATCCATCTCACAAACCACTTCTTCACCATAAGGGTCTCAAACAAAGTTAATTTATGTGGCCATTCTATCATAGCTTGGATTATACATGGTTCCACCATAAGTGTAGTGAGACATATCCATATCAATGATGAATGTTCCATAAAAGGTCTAGATTTTTACAAACTCTAAAAAATAATGTCTAAAGGACAAATGGTTCAAACTTGGTCTAACTTGGTCTAGGGGAGCTATATCTCCAAAATGGTGTGTGCCAAAACTTGGTATAAAATAGTCTAACATCAAATGCTTAATGTTAAATGTCTTACACAAAAGGTCAAGTGAATGAACTAAAACTGGAAATGTCAAACTCTAAGTACAAAGTGTTCCAAACAAGTTTAATCTAAGAAAATAAAAATTGTTAGGTCCTTTGGATAAATACAATGTAAAAATATAGGCTCAAAATAGGCATGTGCTAGGATTTTTTGTAAAATAAACACAAAATCTAGACTTTAAACAAAAGGGGTATGATTTAATCTAATAAATTTTAAACACTTTGGCATATACTAGGAATTTAACTTTAGACATGAACTTAGTTAATTGGTATAAGGCATGAAATAAAAGGCATATAGAAGATAGGTTGTTTCTCCCAAATAAAAGCATAAATAATAGTTTTCAAATTGGGTTAAGGAATTAACCTAAGTTACACAACTCAAAATAAAAAGATCGATGTCTAAGCCCATATTACATAAGTCATAAGTAGAAATCAATCAATGTTTGCATTTAAACTTGTAAAGGTTAATTAAAACCTCAACTTAAGAAACTATTCTTTTTTAAATAAAATAACAAGCTATATGAAGTTAAATAGAATAAAGACAATAGGTTAATATCCAAAAGGCACACATAAATTGGTTTAGAAATATGGAAACTTAGACACAAGGCAAACAAGTCTATGAAACAATTTGAGCAATGTAATGACATTATTATGCTCTAAATATGAAATCAATGGTTTGTTTCAAGACTCCAAGGCACAAGATTTGAAATGAATTAGGTATCATAATGTTACCATATTCAATCAAATGACACACACACAAATATCTATCAAAAGACTAAGGCAAAAGGTGTGGTGCCAAACAAATGGTGTAATACCTCCTTAAACAACATAGTGATGTGTACATAAAACTAGTTTTGACATGGAATAATAAATAAAATAAAATAAATATTTTGGACTCAAAAGCCAGGAAATAAAGGATAAATTGACAAAAACACCTAAGTTTAACATCCTAAATCCTAAAACTAACAAGGTTACATAGTACTATCAAATTATATCTATATACATGCTCTTGAGAGTATTTTAAGTGTTAATCTAAAAACAAAATCACATGAATAAGTAGGGTTTTTACACCCCCCCTTCTCTTAATAGATTTTAAAATAATATGGAACTTTGAGCTACTCACCTTGTATCAACAATATGTCCATGGTAAGTGGGGTTGTTCTAAAACTAAAATTTTATGTGTTTTTAGATGGTCTCAAGTGTGAATAACATAAGAGATGGTCATGTTATTTTGATTTACATCAATTAGATTATTATTAAAAGGTCTTTTCCTTTTCACAACCACTACATCCATCACTTTCTCAATGTAGTGTGATGTTTGAGTTGCCCCTACGATCCGAGGAAGTATCTTACTAATGGAGTTTGCTTAACCGCTCAAACAAATGCCCCATGAAGTTGACCTCAACTTGTATATCCCACTATGGATTGGGGTTGAAATTATGTTTGGAGATGAATTCTCAGGTCAATTATTCCCTAGAGAACTTGTGAGGAGTCTATGAACTCCTGCTCACAAGCCAAAATACATGAAAATAAATGACAAGTAAAAATACTTTAATTTCATATTTAGATCAACAAAACCATATGGATTTAAGGAGATCTTTAATGATGTTGTAGACACCAATATTGTGTTGACCCACCCTTGGCCCCCTGCCTCTTTGCATATCGACGTGCATGCTCTAAGACTAAGCATCAAAATTTGATCATCGCTCTCCAGGCTACAGAAACTCTGCAGAAGTCACTCCAAACATTGGATTGAAAATATTGTATGAGGTCTTCTACATCAGCTACAATAGGAATAAGCATCCTGACACCCTCAGGTCTTCACCAAAAAGCTAAGTATTCTTCTGGTCTCCATTTCAAAGTTTTAGAATAACTTGGTAACTAGTTTCTATTTACTATTTCTGAATACTGTAAAAGAAACCTTACTTCCTCTATGGAAGGGCTGAAAATCCTTCCTCTAACTCTTACCCTATTCTCACACCTACCCTCTACCTTTTTCCCTTCCTCAGACCCTATTCTCCTTCCTGTAACTTTGCACAAACCTCCCACCTCCCAGAATCCTCTATCCATCACAGAAATACCGTGAAACCCATCCAAAGACCTATTGCCCCTAATGACATCAGCAATATAACTGACGTCGACACTATTTACCTACTGACATCGGCATCAACCGACATCGGTGACTGTGCAAACCAGAAAACCAATCTAAACAGCCCAAAGACCAGACACCACCTATGACCAGCCTACTGAGACTCATGAATTATAGGGAATAGGTACACAACATTTTTCCTTTTCATTTCTGTAAGTCTTTTATCATTTCATTTTATACAAATCTCTTTGTCTTAAATAGTGGACTGCCATCCCTCACGGAGCTTTACGCTTCTGGGACCAAGCGTGTAGCTTGGTAGTCCACCTTATCTTATTCTAACATTTTCTTTTTTTAAGTCTTATTCTTATCTACAGGTGTTTTCCTCCATAGCCAAAGAGGAGCTCCTACAATGCTTGGATACGGTGCGCAACTTAATCCAGGTAACATCAAACCCCTGACTCTTAACTTTAGTTTCTTCTTATCTAAATGTAATTAGCAAAGAACGTAGAGAAACATTCTGGCACACCGGTGGGACCCTGGAGTTTTCCTTTGGTTCATTCTTCTAAAAAGCAAACTTTCATATAGATGCATTAGGAAAATATTCTCATCTTGCATCCTTCTTCTATCTCTTTATTTCAAAAAGAAACCATTATCACAAGTTAAAAAGAACATCTTTCTTTTTCTTCTTGTCACTTCTCTCCTGCATCTTAGAGTAGTGAAAAATTCATACTCTTAACCTTTTCTCTAATTGTTTGCATTTGAACAAACATATATCAATTTGGGTTAAAAATAATTGCATTTTATTCTTGCTTGAATGCATACTTAGCCCACTCACTTAGTAATTAAAAATGCATTATGAATAAATCGTAGTGCACAAATGTTAAACAACAAGATCACAATCACAATCAAATTAAACATTTAAACATACTTGAGACAAGGCCTGTCTAGGATTTCATCACCTAGCGGATACCTTACCCTTCCTGGTGATCTTACTTGGACTTCACTACCAAGAGGAGGACCCACTCTATTCTCTAGCAGAGTATAAACTATAGGGAAAGTATATATTAGCTAAGCGGCCCAGCTTAGCTCTGGGTTTGTGAAGTGAAGGGAGCAAGCCCTAGCACCAGGACACGTACTGAACCTAACACAGATTTTTGAGCACCAAAACATAACCTAAAACCGGCCATAGACTTCCTCTTCAGGCCTTGTTCTACAAGCCCAATTCCCAAACACATTCTTCTAAGGCATAAGCCACCATGACTCTAAAATTTATTCCTAAGAATTTAACGTTTTAGAGGTTGCTTGCCAAATCATATATTTTGTTATTTTTATCTAATTTTTTGAGATGGTAAGGTCACATCATTCTAAGGTCTAAAAATAACTCAGAATTTCTCTTTCTTTCAAAAAAATATCAGTTTTCTATGTTTTTGGAATTACACAGAAACTGACATCAGTTTTTACACCAACATCAGCAACTCAGATTCACCAACATTGGTTATCTCACCAACCTCGAAAACATACTTCACCGACATCAATTTTTCCACTGACGTTGGTCACTATCAACAAATTTTCTTCTCAAACAACAAGCTTAAAACCTAACTTTTTTGTTGTTAAACATAAATTCTAGTTTTCTGAAACTGAGACACATAGTTTTTAGAACCTGAACCCATTTTGCCTTGGATGGTTTTGACACGTAGTCAAGCCAAATCCCTTGTTGACCATGCAAGGCAATAGCCACTCCCACCTTCACCTTCTATACCAAGTCATCTAATGGAGTATACTTCAGACACTGAGCATACTCCTATCCAACCTACCCCAAATCAACTTCCTATTGTTCCCACAGGGGATCAAGACTTTGAGAGATTCCTTGACCTCAACGTCAAGGCTCTCCAACACTATCTTACAAGAAGCCAAACACGAGATCCTTCAGGTAACCCTGTTTATGGGATGCCAACTTCCTTGGTTGAAATGGCAATGATATCAATAGCATCCGTTACCCAACCTATGGTCACTCAGGCCATTACCTCAACTAGTAACCCAACCATGGCCAATGTTCAAGATTTGGCCTCTCCTTTTATTTTTGGACCTACCTCTATTGGGGATTTCATACCCCCACAACCACAAATAATTCAACCAAGTTCGACACCATTCCAAAACTTGATTGTCTCTATCCCACCCACTCTTGCACCCATAAATACAAGAGTGACCACTTATCCTTTCACTAGTGTCACTGCCATCCAACCACCCTTGGTGACATCTAGTCAAGTTATGCCCCCTTGGCCTTAACATCGGCCCCTATGATGAACTACCAATATTTTATGCCTACATAAATGCAACCAAGTACGTCATACACCCCTCCCAATGCCTTCCAGGTACCTTATAACCTAGGGGTGCCCCTCCTGCCTATCCATCGGCTAATTTAATTAATATGTTGATGGATAAGATGTCTAACCTTGAGACATCTATTTCAGGTTCAAGGAGTGTTCTTTCATATAAACAAATCTATAATGAACCTATCCACCCTTCGGTCCCTATTCAACCATACCCTAGCTAGTGGGAAATCCCAAAATTTACTCACTTTTAAAGTAAAGAGGACCCACAACAACATTTATGAGCATTTAGACATGCTTGCTACCTCATAGCGCATGATGATGCATTATTACTGAACACATTCCCCATGTCACTTTCTGGCATCGCCCTTGACTGATATAACTCCATTACCAATCATTCTCTCTTTACCTTCACTCAACTAGCTCAGCTATTCCTTGACCACTTCTCAATCAACATCACTAAAAAGGTTTCCATCACAGACCTATATTCTATTAGACAATTCAACGATGAATCAATAGCTAACTTTGTTGCCTATTGGAGAGGTTTAATCAACCAACTCTCCTTTTCATTACCTCAACCTGAGCTCATTGAGCTCTTTTCAATAGCATGTGCCAAGCACATCTCATCCACTTTATGGGTTCAAACCTTACGCACATTTGATGAAGCTTTCACCATGGCCTGAAAGCTTGAACTCTGCATAGTCAAAGAGGATAAGGTCAAATTATGTAGTAAAAATACCAACACAAAATCCAATGACCCTTCTTCCAAAGCTTCTTCTTCCCATTCCAAGTCCAAGGGATCAGCAAACATTGTGGTACTTAGATCATCATCTTCTACCACAACTAACCAATCTGAACCCTCCACATCACAAAGCATCACAAGATAATGCCAACAATGATACGTACAGCGTCAATACACTCCAATAAGAGAATCATACACTCTCGTGTTAGATAAATTAGTGAAGCAGGGGGTCCTCAATCTCCCTCAAATCTGACCTGTCCAATTTAACCCCTCATAAGCCATCCTTGCATGGTATAGGGAAAATGACTTTTGTAACTATCACCGCGTCAAAGGTCATGACACAGACAATTGCAAAAGCCTCAAAAATGTTGTTCAAGACATGTTGGACATGGGGGACCTTGTTTTGGATAACCCTAATGCACTGGCTAACCAAAACATAGATGTCTTTAGACAACCATTTCCTAACCATCCCCCAAGTTAGAACAATGTTTAGACCATGGTTGATGACCCTCAAGAGTGAAACATACGCACGGTCAACATGGTTTCTCCTTTTATTCTTAACCAACCTCTCTCACAGTCTAAAGAGGTTAGTCAACATATTTTTCCTCCATGGGTAGAAGAGCCTATTTTACCCACATCACCCCCACAACATCAAACACCTCCTCCACACATACTTCTACCTCGTGAGGAACCCATATTACCTATTCATCTTGCCCTGACCTTCCCTCTTCTTCTACCATTGGAAGAAGTTACCATTCATACCCCATGCCCTCATGTAGAAGGGGCCATAATCCCTCTACTTCACCCTTTAGAGGAGCCTTCCTCTCCTATTTTTCCTCCATAGATGGAAGATAGTCCTCCATCCACCCCCCTTTCACATGTAGGAGAGTCTACTTTTACCTCTCCCATATTGGAGGATGTTTTGATGGCACCAACACTGGTGGCCTCGCCCTCATCCTTCTTATCACCAATGGAGGATCATACTTTCCACACTCCTAGACCACACATGGATGGCATGATCATCCCTGCGCTCTATCCTCTCAAAGAGCCAAATTCTCCAATTCCTTCTCCACCAAGAGAAGAACTTACCGTCTCACCCACTTCAGCCAAAGAAAATTTGGTGATGGTTTTCTCTCGCCTTTGGCTCGAGATTGCTACATCCAACACGTTTCTTCTCTCACAATCACCCAAATCCTCTAAAAGACTGACTGTAAGACCTCGCGTGATGTCACCTAAACCTTTCTTTTGATTGGCTAAAAACTTAGGATTTCTACATTTGAGGAACTTAGAACATGAGGCGCTATGGGAGTGACTTAAGGCTCCTTATCTTACATATCCCACTTCATCTTATACTACTGACCCTTCCCTGACAATTCACCTCAAAGTCTCTGACAAGAATCGGGCTTCCACTTCCAAATCATCAAAAGCTCAACCATCCACACCTGAACCCAAACCCTCATAGGCATCCACCATGCTTATATCTCTCAGTGTTTGCCCTGTATCAAACTTCACTCAGCCACAAGTGAAGGTAGATTTGAACCTCGCCCCACACAGTAGTGGTCCTTGTACCATACTAAATAAGGGTGCTAAACCACGTTGGAGAACTCCTCCCCCACCTTCACCATTGCCCTCTATCTTGGGTCCACATCCTTCCACTTTAACAGGAGTGCTCCCTATTCCAACACTTCATAAAAACAAACTTCCTCCATTACTCCCTCTACCCATCAAAAACATACTTCCTCCAAAAAATTTGACACCTCTCATCAAGAAAGTGTCATCTACGAGTATGGCCACACCACCAACCAAAAAGGTGGTACGAAAAACTCCTCCTATAGCTCCTAAATAGAAGTTGTCAACTCCTACTGCAAAAACTAGTGTAAACCCATTAGTGGGGTCATATGCTTCACTATTATGCCAATTGTTGTAGTCTTCTAGCATCGTTCTCCTGCCTATTAATCCATACCAACCTCTCAGATCAAAACCATCTTAGTTTGATGACATTAAAATTTGTGCGTATCATCACACACCTAGACATGATACTGAGCATTATTGTGCTCTTAAAGTTGTCATCCACCAACACCTAAAAAAGGGCACCCTTCTCATTAAGGACCCCTTTGACAAACTACTGACACCATCCCATGCCTCCCAAACTTCCTCACCTTCATTGGGATCCCATCATCAGACTATGGTCCCTCTACCACCTTCTCCCCCTTTATTCAAAATCAACACTATTAATGTGGCCACCAGGTCCCAAACCCTAAAGGATAAAGGAAAAGAGAAGGTTTCTACCCCTCGAACATATCCATTCATCAAGCCTTCTCAACCACCAAAGCCCAAGATTTCTATTTTGGGCACATCTCAACCAACATCTTCAGGGGCAATTCACAACTCCATGGTGAAACAACTTCACCAAACACCTGTGAAGATGTCTTTGTATGACCTAATACAAAGCTCTCTACAACATCACCAGACCTTGATCAAAGCTTTATAGGTAGTGGAGGTCCAACTTGAAGACCCCCAACCACTGGCTACTTTAGTCAAATCATTACCAACTGTTGCCTCCATCACCTTTAGTGATTCTGAGATTCCAAACTACAACCTGGAAGATCAGGATCTTGCCCTCTCAAACTAAGCCTGTCACAAATGCTTCACAGGATGCATCCTTACATCATACTCCTTGTCAAAGAGGAACTTCAATGTCTTCTCTCCATCTCATTTATCCAACCCATTGATTATCTGTAATGGGTGTCAAACATTGTCCCTATCATAAAAGCAACTGGGGGAATTTAAATTTGTACTGACTACCGAACCTCCACCTAGCTTACCCAAAGGATGACTTTCCTTTTCCAAGCATCGACCAAAACATGCCTACAATAAAAATCTGAAAGAGTGAGATTTCAAAATTAGAGATCTCATCCTTAAAGAAAACCAACACGTGACCAATATAGAAAGAAGCAAACGAGGCAAGTTTGCTCCTAATTAGCTTGGACCTTATATCATAACACACAAGTATGGATCAGGGACTTATCATCTATCTTCTCTTGAAGGCTGGCTAGAACCTGAGCCCCTTAATGTCTTGTATCTATGACCATTCTACTATTAATCAAGTACTCATTCACTTGATATTTAACTTGAGCTCATCCCTTGAGAAACCCCTGTCATCCTCATTCCTAATCTTTTCAACCCTTTTTCCCCATAAACATTAGTTAACCCTTTTTTGCATTAATGCTTTGTCCTACTAAAATGGAAACCCTTAAACCTCTATAGTCTTGTCCATGACTAAAAGTTCAGTCAAAAATAAACAAAACATAAAATTGGGATGCCTAACAAAATATACAAAGGTCATGAACTATAAATGTAGACTGCTCCCTCAAAGGACAGTTGCATCATTCCTGTAATTAATAGACTACTCCCTTAAAGGATAGCTATTCAATAAACTCAAATCATACAAATTAAACTATAGACCATTCCCTCAAAGGATGGCTATGCCTAAATTTTGCTACAAACATCAAGAGCTTCCTTCATAAATTAGCTTCACATGACCACACATCAAAGCAACATCCCCAAGTAGACTTCCCGCATTGATCAGTCTACCAAAAAAAAAATTGGCTAACAAACTATTAAGTCATGGACTTGCCTATAGTCATTCTCAGGGTCTCCTATAAAAGGGGCAAAGTTATCCCTGCTAAAAAGGGTTATGCTCTCCTGTCATATCACATAATCACACCTATTACCCCAACATTCTCAAGGTATTTTGAGCTCACTTAACATCAAGTGATTAGAATACTTCTCTAACACAAACCAATGGTCAATGACGTAATGCATGAATGGAGCTTTTATTTCCAAAAACCCTATCTATGCTATCATTATTGTCTTTGTCAATGAAACAACAAAATGCCTTTCACTTCTTACACACCTTCGTCACATATAACCAAAACATTTTCTAACCATTAACATAACATTGTGATTTATCTAATGCAAATACCAATTTGTGTTATATAAATTATCATAGCCCATTCACACTAGTTTCTATGGAAAATAATACCATGGAAACTATCAACCAAACACAATTTATGTCAAGCATATACCATCACCAATATGGAAACTTGCTGAGGCATAAATAAACTCATTTCATTTTTAGCATACACCATCACCAATATGGAAAATTGCTAGGGATGAAAAACCACATAACCTATGTTACAACATACACCATCAAACAATATGGAAAAGGCTGTAACATCATCATACATTCATCATTTCAAACATAACCAAAACAACTATCAACCAAACACAATTTATGTCCAGCATATACCATCACCAATATGGAAACTTGTTGAAGCATAAATAAACTCATTTCATTTTTAGCATACACCATCATGAATATGGAAAATTGCTAAGGATGAAAAACCACATAACCTATGTTACAACATACACCATCACACAATATGGACAAGGTTGTAACATCATCATACACTCATCATTTCTAACATAACCAAAACCAATCCATAACCCACCCTCTTCTTCCCTTTTGGGGAGAACTACATTAGCCTGAGGCCCTTAAAACAAGGGCTATGTAGGCAGTACTTAGTTGACATGGGGTCTTCTGAGGTTAGCTTGGCCATTCATTCGTTCATCTACCTGATGGACCAACCATATAACCTTTAACCATGACCTAACCTAGTCAAACCCAATCCATAACCTACTCTCTTCTTCCCTTTTGGGGAGAACTACATTGGCCTGAGGCCCTTAAAATAAGGGCTATGTAGGTAGAACTCAGTTGACATGGGGTCTTTTGAGGTTAGCTCGGCCATTCATTCATCTATCTACCCAATGGACCAACTATTCAACCTAAAATTGTCCAAAATCATGCACACACAACCAGCCCTGACATTGTAGAAGTCACCTTGGACTTCTCATGGGGCACATTAGAGATCACATATATCTCCCTAACCACAACAAACTACACTTGAGATCACTTATATCTCAGCCCGACTCAAAAAATGACCTTGGAGATCATGACTATCTCCTCAGACCATGACCACTTTTGAGACAACTCTACCTTGGTTGTTTTGATTGCATATGCTACCTCACAAATAGTTAGCAAATTGTCCATGACCCTCACACCTATTGTTGGATCGTGCCCGATTTGATCCTCAATATTTGTGACATTTTCATGTTTTCTAGGATCACTTCCTAGCCTAAGATACTTGGAACATGATGACCATTGGAGCTACAACTTTGATTGATCTAACCCAATCAGTTACCACTAATAAGCTGGGGACCAGTTAGTTTGATTTTAGTCCTCCTTGACCATTAGAGCTATAGCTTTGATCGTTTAACCTAATTAGCTACCACTAATAAGCTGGGGACTGGTTACTTCAATTTTAGTGCTCCTTGACCTTGTCTACGACAATTTGACCTACCTATCAAGTGAAGTGGTATACGTGTAATCTCAACTATTGCAGTGTTCACACTTGAACATCACCCTACCCATCCACTGCCTATCAAATTGGCACCTGACTTCAAATTATCCTCTCTTGATTCCTACTTTGAGGGGGAATACCTTATCCCATACCTGGGGTAACAACATCTATTTTTGTCTTGTAGTTTGTTAGAACAAACCACAAGACAAAAAGGGGAAAATGTAGACACCAATATTGTGTCAACCCCCCTTGGCCCCCTACCTCTTCGCATATCAACGCACACACTCTGAGACTAAGCATCAAAATTTGATCATCGCTCTCCAGGCTACAGAAACTCTACAAAAGTCACTCCAGACATTGGATTGAAAATATTGTACGAGGTCTTCGACATCAGCTGCAATAGGAATAAGCATCCTGACACCCTCAGGTCTTCACCAAAAAGCTAAGTATTCTTTTGGTCTCCATTTCAAAGTTCTATAATAACTTGGTAATTAGTTTCTATTTACTATTTTTGAATACTGTAAAAGAAACCTGACTTCCTCCGTGGAAGGGCTGAAAAGCCTTCCTCTGACTCTTACCCTATTCTCACACCTACCCTCTACCTTTTACCCTTCCTCAGACCCTATTCTCCTTCTTGTAACTCTGCACAAACCTACCAACTCCTAGAGTCCTCTATCCATCAAAGAAATACCCTAAAACCCATCCAAAGACCTATTGCCCCTATTGACATCGGTAGTATAACTAATATTGGCACTATTTACCTACCAACATCGGCATCATAACTGACATTGGTGATTGTGCAAACTAGAAAACCAATCTAAACAACCCAAAGACCAGACACCACCTCTGACTAGCCTACTAAGACTCACGGATTATAGGGAATAGGTACACAACATTCTGCCTTTTTATTTTTGTAAGTCTTTTATCATTTCATTTTATACAAATCTCTTTGTCTTAAATAGTGGACTGTCATCCCTCACGGAGCTTTACGCTTCCGAGACCAAGTGCGTAGCTTGGTAGTCCACCTTATCTTATTCTAATATTTTCTTTGTTTAAGTCTTATTCTTATCTACAGGTTTTTTCCTCCATAGCCAAAGAGGAGCTCCTACAACGCTTAAATACGGTGCACAACTTACTCTGGGTAACATCAAACCCCTGACTCTTAACTTTAGTTTCTTCTTATCTAAATGTAATTAGAAAAAAACCTAGAGAAATAGATGTCATTTTAGTGCCTTCGGATAAGTCAAAAATTCAAATAAAGAGTGATTTTGGTCACCTGATTTCCTTAAAGGTGATGGGGGGAGAGCATACACATATCAATCATTTTGTGAAAATAAACAACTTTGAAATAACAAGCATAAAACAAAACACTTTGAAGAGTATGTAATCTAAGTGTGAGTCTTTATTTTAACACACCAAAGAAAAATGTTTATGAATTTTTTGGCCCCTTGACATTAGTTGAAAAAATTTCAAAACTTTGAAAATATCTAAGGCATGAAAATGTACTAGGTTCATTTTAAACACCAAAGACAAAGTGAGCAAGATTTAACCACATTCAAATTTTAATTTTTCCCACTTAGGTCCTATAATTTTTAAATGGTTTTTTCCTAATTAAAAGCTAAAACTCAATTGACAAAATAACATTTAGAATTTAACTCTCAGGTTTTATAATTTTTATCTTAGAGATAAATTATCATCGATTTATGTAGGGATTGATGTTGATCCATAGAGATTGACATCGATCTAAAAGATCATTGATGTTTCCTATAAAAACATATAAATACGTAGGTTGTTTTGATAGAAAGGATGGTTAATAAAATGAGCTTAAAAATTAAAACACCTCAATAGATCCTGTAAGAAAATGGTTAGATAAATAATATATTGGTTCTTAAACATAGAATGAAGATAGAAAGATCAATAAAAACTCAATTTAGTTATGTCTCCACCATACTCTATTTTTCATATAGGGATCATTTCTATTCTGGTAATCTATGTTGATCTATAAAATCAATTTTGATCCCTATCAATTTTGAAATAAAATGGCATTGATCCCTGCAAACTTTGAGTTTCTAAAAATAGAAAGATGTGAAAAATGAAGTTAAAACTCAAATTTTGAAGATTCTCAAGCACTCAATAGAAAAACTAAGAGCAAAATTTTCATATCCTTTATATATGGGATGATTCATGGGTCCCACTGAGCATGCCATTTGTGATCATATGAATCCAAGAAGGGAGGTTAGTATAGTGTTAGTTCAAGTAATAAAAAATCAAATAAAAATACACTAACACTTACATTCCAAGCCTAGAACTTAGGGAGATATTAGTAAGAAAATAAAAATTAAAGTACAACTAAAACATAAAAGACAACAAATAATTTACCTTTTTTGGGAGTTCCAAATGCTTTGTTGAGTGGCTTACTTGATTTTTGCATCAAAGAGTCTTTGGAAAATGAAGCTTGTTGGCTCCTTCTCTCCTTGGCACCATTGATTTTGATGTGGCTTATTAATATCTTGGCTCAATATTTTGGAATTATAACACTATTGATATGAATCTTATGCAACAAATCTTGCATAATAACTCTATAATATACAAGCTTATAAATGAACAGACATGGCATTATATTTATAGCCTAATGATTTAACTCTCATCCAAAGTGAGTTAGGGTAGAGTTAAGGCTTGGAATGGGTTCAAACCTAGCCTAGGTGAGTCAAATATAACCCTAGTAGAGTTAATAAAAATATCTTTAGCCTATATTTCAATTTTAGTGTTGCATGCATCAAAATATATGTGAAAAGAAAAAAAATAATATTTACTGTAGACACCTAAAATTGGCCACAACTATATTTTGATTGGACTTCAGATTGATTCCTACCAACCATTACAAATTTTACCCTTTTCCAGATGCAATATTTGACCTATATGCAAGATAAATGAATGAAATTAAAAATTCTTAACATGCAAGTGTAGAATTAGATCATACCTTAGGGAGTATGACTTCCAATTATTTGAAGCTATTTTGAACATGCAAGATAAAAACTAGTTTTCTTTAATTTTAAATGATTGTTTATAACACTAAATGATCTAATATGAAATGAATAAAAAATAAAATTTACCAATTTTTTATTTAGTACATTGTTATTTTCTTATTGATGCAGGAACATCACTACCTCATATGTACATAAGTCAAATTATCAGGTTTTGAGTCTTTTTCAAGTTATTTTGGTCATGTTAGTAGGTGGTCACTATAGGGTGGTCTTGTGGTTTAAGTTTTTATTAACCCATAAGTTCTTAAATGAATCACATGATGAATCACCTAGGTGGTTATGTTAAGAGTTAGATAGTTTTGGTACTTTTCCAACATACCAAAATAGTTAAAAAAGTTAGTTAGAGTCTCTTCTTGGAATATATAGTAGGTTGGTATTCAAATCATTAAGTGTGTGATAAAATAGGGGTCTGTATTTGAAGATATAACTAAAATAAAAACCCAAGAAATTAATATATAGTTCCATATTTAAAAAGAATAGTATTGGCAAACTTAATTCCTGTGTATGTAATACAATGATTGAGAAAATATAAATAAAGTTTGTAAAAGAGCCTGCATTAAGATATATTTGGTAATTTTTGATACAGAGGTAAGACTGATTTTATTATGTGGTTGAGTTTATTTATATACCAAGAATTTATTTTCATATATGGGAAAGTGAGTTGTAAGACAAACTGTGTAACAAGTCATGCGTTTGTAGCTTGTAATAAAAATAGAGACCACAAATTTCCTTTGTACAAAGGGATGTGAATAACTAAAGTAGGAATCTAATAATATATGTAGATAAAACATCTATTCATTATTCTTAAGGTGATTGAAAAGGCTCAACATATTTGAATTCATGCTAAGTTTTTTGACAAGATAAAAGATTATAGAATATCTTATTTCATGTATATTGTGGAAAGAAATCTGAGTATTTATGTGATTGGAAGAAAAGATAATGTAGAGTGTGATTTGATCACAAATGTGTAATGAATTATAATGAGTCCTAATAAATTTGGGTGTTAGTCCTAAATAAATCATCATAAGGTTGATTAAAAGAGACTAACGGTATATCTGAGTTTGTTTACATTCTATGTTCTCTAGGATATTGAGTGGATACAATTTGAATGATAAGATTATGTATAGATATTTGAGTCATGTTTGAATATTAAAGATTTGTTTATGAAAGCAATATAGAACTTATGTTTAGAATAAGTGGAGAAGGGACTGAGTAACCAGTGTGCAAAAGGAAGAAACTGAAGGAGAATAGTTTGGTATGGACCTATGGGTGGTAAGTTTTGTACACATGCTCTCTAGACTATCATGATAGAGATTTTTCATGATAATTAGGTATATTATGGACAAAGTGCACTCAGACCTATAGTATCTATGGAATACCATACAATCCAACAAATAATGAGAGTAAAAGATGGAACTATGGCATCCAAATGTGGCATCCAAATGGAGATTAAACACTTGAAGAAGTGTAAAGATTATACAGACCTAAGCAAACAATTACAGTCATTTGAATGTGTTTGGAAGGACTAATATATCAAATTGAAGCCTCTCAAATATGTTAAGATATATTTTTATTTTATTTTAATTCCTACATGTTCGTATAATAGAGTAAGTATGTGTGTATTTGTGTGCAAATAGAAATCCTTAGAAAATAGGTTGGTAGATACCTAGTGAGAAGTAGAATGTGTAATAAGTGGTTGTTTAGAAGGAATTTTTAGCTTGAATAGTATGATAATTGGGACTTTATGAAAAATTTAAATTCCATTGTCACTGATTGGGTGACAATGAAGTCTGGAAATATATATTGAGGACTAATTTGTCTTGTGTTTAAGCACATACATGCCACTATGAAAAGAGTTGCTAAGTATGAGAATAAAGTAGGAGATAATTAGTAACATCCTAGTTTAATGAGTCAAGGGTACTAAAAGTATTTATTTTTTTGAAGACAATAATAAAGAGTCTTTTGGAAAGCAATGGACAAATAAATAAGGCATTAAGAATTTGAGGTATGAACTTAAATAGCCAAGAATCAAAGTTTTGAACAAAAATTAAGTGTCAAGGCAAGTAAAGAAGAAAGGAAATTATAGAGGTAAGAGAGTTAAAGATTATGTTTATTTTTTTATAAAATTGTTAAAAAAAAATAGGAAACCCTCTACATCATTTTGGTATCAAAGCAATAGTATCTTTGGGGAATAGTGGAGAAGTAGGTTTGCATATGAAAGTACATGTACGTTGATTGATTTTTAGTTTGTTTATTTGTTCAAGTTTATTAAAATAATGATATAGGTTGATAGATAAGAGTGAAAATGAATGAAATAATTTGGTCAAGCTAGGTTGAGAAGCCAAAAGAGGCTTAAGAAGATATAAGGAGCTAAAGAATATCAAGAAAAGAGAGCAAAGTGAATGATCAAAGGATTGGATCCAAGGAGATAGATTGGATAAAGAATGAATCAAGGTGAAAGAGACTTGCTTGAAAGGATATACATAGTGAATAAGATGATTAAGGAGTTACATAACAAAAAATACCAATTGAGAAAGAAGAAGGAAAGAGAGTTAAGAAGGAAAAAACAAGAAGAAGAATTCCAAAGAGAGATGCATGACATGAAGCAATATATATCCTTGATGAACCTTATGATAAAATAGGTGAGATATATTGAGAACCCACACTTTGGATGGGTTATGAAGAGGAAAAAAATTAAATGTCCAATCAAACTACTGATGAGAAGAAAGAGAATGCAAGCCATGAGACAAGAGAGAGGAGATAATGTTATGTAAGAAATTGAATATGGAGATGCATACGTTTTAGTGGAATGAGCAACCAAGAAAATATGATGAAATTTTTAACCAACCAGGTGAATAACAAGACCAAGAGAAGGAAGAAGATAAACTTGAGGGAATCATTGAAGGCTTAGAGAAATATGAGTTTCAGTTTATATATGAAAGTGCTAAGCAACTAGAGAGGGAGATATCAACCATAAAAAGAGCATTGCATGGTGTTAAGGGGAAGAATGAGGAGATGAAAGTTATAGTATAATATAATTGTATATTAGATCCAAAAGAGATTGAATAAGAGGCATTAGTTATAACATTAATTCCATAAATAGAAGAAGCGAACATGGATAAAATAAGCAAACATGAACAAGTAATAGATTGCCAAGAATATGAAAAAGAGGTTGTTTTTATTGATTTGTGTGTTCCATGTGCAGGTTGGTTATAGGAGAAGAATAAGAATATGAAGATGATGGATTGTAAGATCAAAGCACAATAATATGATTTCAAAAGAATAATCAAGAGAGAACTAAAGTAAAGAGAAGAAGCAAGAGAGGAGTGAAGCAAAGAGGAGCCAACATAAGCAAGCGTCACAAAGGGGTAGGTATCTCAAATAGGCCTTGGGACCTCAGTGGATGTGCACTTGGATAAATATTCTACAAAGGATTTCAAATTCAAAATTAATTATAACTTTCATGATAAATTTTTATGCTCCTTAGTAGTATGATGCAAGAGCATCACTACCTCATTGTGTACATAAGTCAAATTATCATGTTTTGATTCTTTTTCAAGTTATTTTTTTCATGTTAGTAGGTGGTCACTATAGGGTGGTCTTGTGGTGTAAGTTTTTAGTAACCCCTAAGTTCTTAAATGACTCACATGATGAGTCACCTAGGTGGTTATGTTAGGACTTAGACAGTTTTTGTACTTTTATAACGTACTAAAGTAGTTTTAAAAATTAGTTATATTCTCTTATTGGAATATATAATAGGTTAGTGTTTGAATCATTAAATGTGTGATAAAATGGGGGTCTGTATTTGAAGATGTAACTAAAATAAAACCCCAAGAAATTAATATATAGTTCCATATTTGAAAAGAATAGTATTGGTAGACTTAATTCCTGTGTATGTAATATAGTGATTGAGTAAAAAGAAATAAATTTTGTAAAAGATCATATATTAAGACATATTTGGTCATTTTTGATACTAAGGTAAGACTAATTTTATTGTGTGGTTGAGTTTATGTATATACCAATAATTTTTTTTATCATATATGGGAAAGTGAGATGTAAGACAAATTGTGTAACCAGTCATGAGTTTGTATCTTGTAATAAAAAAAGAGACCAAAAATTTCTTTTGTACGAAGGGATGTGAATAAAATAAGTAGGGATATAATAATATCTATGGGTAAAAAATATATTCATTATTATTAAGGTGATTGACAAGGCTCAACACATTTGAAATCATGCTAAGTTATTTGACAAGATAACATATTATAGAATACCTTATTTCATGTTTATTATGGAAATAAATCTAAGTATTTGTGTGATTAGAATAAAAGATAATGTAGAGTGTGATTTTATCACAAATTAATATATAATTCTAATTATTCTTAATAAATTTAGTTGTTATTCTAAATGAATCATCATAATGTTGATTAAATAAAGATTAATGGTGCATCTGAGTTTTTTTGAATTCTATGTTCTCTAAGAGATTGAGTGGAAACAATTTGAATGATAATACTATGCATAGGTATCTGAGTCATGTTTAAATATTAAATATTTATTTGTAAAAGCAATATAGAACTGGTGTTTAGAGAAAGTAGAGAAGTGAATGAGTAACCAGTGTGCACAAGGAAGGAGCTGAAGGAGAATAGTTTGGTATGGACCTATGGGTGGTAAGTTTTGTACACATGTTATTTAGACTCTCATGATAGATATTTTTCATGCTAATTAGGTCTATTATGGACAAATTTCACTTATACATATAGGAGCTATAGAATACCATACAATCCAACAAATATTGAGAGTAAAAGATGGAACTGTGGCATCTAAATGGAGATTAAACACTTGAAAAAGAGTATCAAGATCATACATACCTAAGAAAATAATTAAAATTGTTTGAATTTATTTAGAATGACTAATATCTCAAATTGAAGCCTCTTAGGTATGCTAAAATATTTGATTGATTTTAGTTTTATTCCTACATGCTCATATAATAGAGGAAGTCTGTGTGTATTTGTGTGCAGACAAAAGCCTTTAAAAAAGGTTAGTAGATACCCAGTGAGAAGTAGAGTGTGTAATAAGTGGTTGTTTGGAAGGATTTTCTTATCTTTAATAGTATTATATTTGGGACTTGGGGAATAGGTTAAAGTCCATTGCCATTGAGTGGGTGATAGTGAATTTTGGAGATATATATTAAGGACTAATTTGTCTTGTGTTTAAGCACATACATGACACTATCAAAAGAGTTGCTAAGTATGAGAATAAGGTAGGAGATAATCCATAACATCCTACTTGAATGAGTTAAGGGTACTATAGGTATTGAGTTGTTTGAAGACATTGGCAAAGAGTCTTTTGGAAACCAATGGACAAAAAAATAAGGTATTTGATGAAAAAAAATTGAGGTATGACCTTAAATAGCCAATAATCAAAGTTTTGAACAAAAATTAAGTGTCAAGGAAAGTAAAGAAGAAAGGAAATTGTAGAGATAAGAGAGTTAAATATTATGTTTCTTATTCTTATGACATTGATAAAAAAATATCAAAACCCTCTACATCACTTATGCAAATGAATAACTCAAATCTAATATTTAAGATTTTCCTTTGTCTAGGTTGTTTAGGTTTTTATAGGTGTGTGTGTGTTTAGAGGTGGAGGGGTGGGGAGTGTAAGCACTTAATCTTATAAATAAAATAAAATTATTTTAATTATATGTAAATAATTAATGAATGTGATTAATCTACCCTAGGTTTTGATGCAAACTATGTGCATTCAATTATTTCTATGTGCAAGCAAATTTTGAAAGATCTAAACTTCATTTTGTTAGTGCATAAGAAAGAGAGATGAAGAGTTTTATGAATATAAATTATAATATAATGGGAAAATAATAAAATCTAATCTAATAAATTAAAAATAAATTGAAAACCCCAACTTGATCTATGGTGATGACCAAAAAAATAAATATTGCTTTAGTGAATATATTATCCTTGAGTATGCTAGCTCTTTATCTTATAAATCAATATACTTAGAAACATTAGATAATAGGATGAAAATAAAATAAAATGAAAGGGACACAATCTTGAATAAAATATTATTTTAATATTTATTGGACTGATCCATAAAGGCAAATAATTGGTTGTTGATTTATGAATTCTCCTCTCTAAGCTTGCATAGAACAACACAAAGATGACAAGAAATTGAAGCAAAGACTCATTAAAAAATAAAATAAAGTGGTCTATGGATCTATAAGATTCAAAATATTTAATGAAAATATCATAGCCATAAACCTAAGGAAGAAGAGTTACTTGTAAGGTGAGAAAGATGTTGCATGTGGTAGTTTAACTAGAGTTTGAACTAATTTTAAAAGGGATATGAGAAATAAGATTTGATAAAAATAAAGTTAGGGCTGAGTTGGACCATTTATGAAGTGAACACAAACAAAAACAATCAATAAACATAACCAAACACATGAAATATACATGAAAAGTGAATTCTTAGAAGTTAAATTTAAAAATATGTAAATGGTGATAAAACCATTGCCTTATGTTTTTAGCGGAGACAAAACCACCACATTTAGAGACTAAATCATTATGGTGAAAAATAAAAACACTGTGGCATGTTGTGATACCACTACATAAGGTTTATGAAACTACCACAATGTAACCATCATTAGAGTGGTAGTATTATAATGGAGAGTGGAAATTACATTATAAGAATTGACGGTTTCATCACATAAGAAGTAAAGCCAAAATTTAAAGCAAAGAACTCAAATTAATGGAAATTTGAAAATCAAAAGGGGGATAAAAAGTTCACAAAAATAAATTAAGGCTAAGATAACATCAGGTCTAATCATATTTAGTTGCAGGTCATTGCATCATCATTGGTTTTTTTATAAATATAACACCATGTAATTTTTAGGTGCGTACATATTGCCCCCTAAAGAAGACACATTATCATGAATTGATGAGAGTGTTTTTTGAGTAGTGACACACTAAAAGGAAATGGAGCGATAAAAATTTTACCTTATTTATTAATGTGGTGAAACTAATCTAGGTGAGACACTACTATGACTTGTGAATAAAAGATTGGAATCAAGTATGGTTTTAAAAAAATATATTAGATACTAACTGACTAAAACATAGAAAAGAGTACTTACCATGTACTTTGGGGTGAGTATACTTATTAACCATTATTTTAATGAACTAAATTTTGGGCTGAGTGATGTAAACATATGAAACTAAAACAATAAATAAACATGCTATAAAAAGCAATAACTTTTAAATTACTAGTGTGAGACACATAATGTGCTAGTTAGACCATAAATTGATTAAAAAGTGTAAAACATAAGTTTAGAATGGAAATTACTAAAATGGAAAAGTTTTTAAAAATAGTGGCTAGTTATAAAGACTATATATAAAAAAAATTGTCAAAAATAGAAATCATGTGTGAAAATTGATTTGTGATAATTTGAAGCTCTATATTCATGGTGAAAAAATTGTGCCAAAAAGTCATTGAATTGACAAACATTGAGAGGAGATGGAAAATGTACTAATGGGAGGTGGAGTGGGTCAAATCTAGGTTAGTTGTAGTCATTTTTACATTTTATCCTTGAATTTTAAATAATATTTGAAAATTCAGTTAAATATAGTTAAAATTTAAATAGATTGCATTTATGGGGTTGGGGGTTTGTGTAGGTCAAGGAAATGTAAAATTTTATATGTTTTGGCTGATTTTTTGGCTTCTAGAAAGGTATTTAAGTAGGGCACAGTTGGTTGGTGAAACTACCACATCAAGATGGAACTGTCAATATTCATAAACTAGTGGTTATGTCTTCGATAAAATGGTTTACATAAATTCCATGATTAGTGAGGAGGTAGTTACATAACCATTAGTTGTGTGGCAGTTTTATAATTAACACTTGTATCATAGTTAGAAAAGGAAATATTTTGAGTCAATTTTGAGGCTAGATAATTGTTTGTGAGTGTTTTAGTTATCCTTTTACATTAGGGGGATACAATTTTTGTAGTTAAGCTAAGAGGTAGGAGTAGCTTCCATGGGTTATAAAATTATCATGGCTACTAACTTGGCCATACTAGACAAGGATAGGATCCCAAGGATCACATAGGTGGGAATTGTGACCTTCAGCTAGGGTATTATGTGATCTATTTACTTATTCAAATGCAGATCTAAACAATTTCTAATTTCTATAGGCCTTATGAGAATGGAACATCACTCTCATAGATGTGTATATGATATTAAGATTCTTGATGATGTGTTAGTTTGTTGCTTTGAGGGGTGCCATGAATATAGGGAAAGTGTTGTAGAAAAGGGGATGTCAATTCATCATTTATAGAGTCAAGTGCTTATCTGGTTGTCCAATTTAGTTATGGACTCATTACAACTAGGCACAAATTCATCATATTCCTATAGCACTCAACATTTATCACTCAACTACACTAGCATCAATTCAAATAAGGTGAAAGCCTTATGCATTCACCCAAAGTGTAATAAAGAAAGAACTGGGGCTTTCATTGGGATAGTTATGTCATGTCATAACATATTACTTATAGGACTTGGTTATTTTAACAAAGGCTTTGGTAGGTTCATTAGCGTAATCCTTTTTTAGGGTGACTAGTTCTTGCCATAGGGGTGTAAGCATATATTTAGGTGGTCTTATAGTCTCATGGGTGCAAGCCTTTGTTTCACTAAGCTTAGCATCATTTAGGAAATTTTAAAGGGTCAAGGGGCTACTTTATTTAAATCATTAATTCTTAGGCTAGTGCTCATAACAAGGATATAAACACTTGGCACATGACCCTTTTCACCCTTAGGATATCTCACAGAGTATGTTGACATCATCACTTAGCATAGAGAATCCATTAATGACATAAACTAGAAGCTTACAAACAACATAGCATTTATGTATGTAAATTATGACCTTATAAACATTATGCATTCAAATCTCAACAAAAAGGAAGTATAAACCATAAATATAGTGTTTAATTGCAACCATTATTTTTTATTACTCAAAGCTCAAATATAGATCATAGTCCATAACACATAAAATATAATATATGCTTAAATTACTTAACATCCCAGTGGCTCACAGGCAAGCTTGGGAAATACAATTGGATCCTTAATGGCATCCATGCTCTATCTAATGCTAATGGTGGTCTTAATAGTGTAGTTCCATTTCACCAAATCTAATTCTATAGAGCTTTGCTACATGAAAATCACATCCCTCTACTCACTAGTTTGAGCTTAATTTTATAGGCTACAATAGCACCTTCTACTAGGGTGGAGTTGTGCACATTGGGTGCTGAGCTATAGCTTTAGCAATCATTCTACAGGATCCATTACCATGCACCCTTTGCATTGTGATCACCATATGTAGCCACTCCTTAAAGATGCCTAAAAAATCATTTAATTGGTTATATACCTACTAGTTTTACAAGGTGTACATCAATTCCTCCATTTGAAATAAAATATATCAAAATAGCAATCATCTTAATGATTATCTCATGCTGAGATGTCTATTGAGTTGGCATAGATCTATACTTAGGTAAAAAAGGGGACCAACATTTACTAATAAAAAATTACTAGTGCATCCTTAGACTAGGTTGTCAAAGCCTTAGGTGCATAGAAGTTGGGTGTGCTCTCCCTTATCTCAGTGCTGAAGTCCTCAAATTCCTTAATAGCAAGTTTGATTTCCTCCATGGTGTTATTTATCTCTATGGAGGAGGTGTTAAGTATGAGCATGCTAGTTTTATCTAACTCCTTTATAAAAGCCCCTAACCTTTCCTTAGACATTGTAAATCCTCCATCCAAGATTATTCCTTGATCATAGGATTTGGTTTATAGGGCATGGAATAATTCTTCCAAGTTTTATTCCTAGTCCTTTATCTGGGCACTTAGTGTGTTGACCTTTCCCATGATCTACATGTGATTGGTCTTACTTGCAAAATATACCTTCATCATCAGCTCTGCCTTTTCCTCCTTTGCCTATTTAAGGCACATGTCTATGACTAATGCTTGGTCATAAAATTTAATGAAGATGGTGTTGGCTACATCTGTGCCTTCTTGTATTTTTGTGAAGAGGTCTTCTACCTCTTCAAGCTTGGCATCTAGCTCTTTCTACAACATGACACATGGATCTTCTTCTTCTTCCTATGACAACTCTACTTTTAACTTCAAGAGCATCTAATCTACTATCACACATAATTTATCAACTTCTAAAAGGTTTGATGTGTCAACACTGACCAAAAGGGATGGTTCAATGATCTCTATGCACTCAACTAGTTGTTTTAGTTTGAACTTCATGCCCTATGCTTCCTCTTCAACATCTATGGTGATTTTATTCTATTTCTTTTCCTTAACATTATTGATGATGTTATTTCACATGACTTCAATGGGCATCCAAATAAGTGCATTCACATACGTAAATGGATACATGGTGTGGATATTTATGATAAAGGAGTCATGCCCTTCTTTAGGTTTATCCATGCTTAATATGGTCTTCTAAGTTGCTTTAAAGTGAGGCTCATCCATGTAGCTATCAAATGCAAATGAAAGTTGTTTATGTTTCCTATCTATGGAAAATTCAAGGGGAATGTATTCAAAAATATTTAAAACTTCTTCTATTTACCCCTTTTGCACCTATTCTCTGAGACTCAACTTTGTGCCTTCTTCTTCTATGATGACCAGCTCTATTTATTCTTATTCCTCCTTATAAACATTACTAATTTATTTGATTATTTAATCAAATGTATCTTATTCATATTCCTAGAGTGTTTCTTCTTTGACCTTATCCCCTTTGTCTACTTCTTCTTCCTGTGGTTCTTTAGTGCTAACCTCTAGGTGTGTTCCCTTGGTGCCAGCTTTGCCTTCCTCCTATTTTTTCTAAGTTTCCTTATCACTCTCTATTTGTTGTTATTTAAAGGTGATAACATTGACTTACTTTGATTTAGGTGCCCCTTCACTACTTGGGCATGCCTATTATCCATCCTTGGTCTACTTCATTGGTAGGGGCATTATGAACCTTCTCTGGTGCTTCCATCCTTGGTTCTATGCCTATGACAACCTCCTTTGATTCCTTCTATTTCTTGGCCTTTTCTTCCTTAGCCTTATTCTTTTTCTTATCCTTCCTCATTTTATTAGACTTCTCTTTGTTAACCTTCTTTTCCTCAGCCTCAACCTTCTCAATATCCTCTCAAGTCATACCCATTTCTTTTAAGGTCTCCCTTTTCTTCTCTAGCACCAGTGCCTTTAGAATTTCTACCTTTCTCATTCCTATTTTCCTCCACAATAGACCCTTTTGAATTATTATTTTTCTACTTCTTATTAGATGAATTAGTTTCTAGGGTAAATGTCATGCGCTTCTTCTTTGGAGTTGAAGAGGTGGTTTTTTCACCAGAGGAGACCCTTAGCCTTACACACTCTTGAATTTATTCAAGTATCTCTTCATGCTTTTTTGGGGGAGACTTATTCTACATTTTTGGTACTAGAATCCCATCATCACTAATCCAGAGGGGGTAATCATCATCCTTCTTAGGTTTAGTTCCCTTATTTTATAGCTTCATTTCATAGTAAAGATTAAATATGTACCCTATGATGAATTCTCTCTGAAGAGGATAGAGGTTTTGTGTAATCAGAGCCATCCTCCTTTTATTTTATGGCTTTTCCTCTTAGGTGAACATACTGGCACTATAACCTACTCATTTATAAATCCATGGCTTTCACTAGGATATCTAGCTATTGTGCATTAAGAATCCTCCTTAGTGCATCCATAAAATATTTTGAAAAAAACATGTAGGGGAGTTTGAGTTAGACTGAATGGTTACCGTCTGTGAGTGCCAAGTGCACCACATAGAAATATTTCATGATGGTGAAGGTTATCATCTCATATATATGTTGGGGGAGCTCTAGTGGGATGCACCATTCTATCCTAAATGCCTTAATGTATTGGGCACACCACCCCATTACTCATGTATTGTATTTCTAGGAAAAAGAAGTGAGTAGGCGAAGTCTTGGTACTTCAATTCTGAGGAGTCTTTATGTGTCATGAAGACCCAAAGATTATCTTCATCACCATCAGGCATGCTAATATCCTCCATGACTATAAATATTATTATTGACCCCACTTGAAGGTCTCTTAGTGCCTTTTGATACTCAAGTACATTCTTTACCATCTCTTTAGCAATAAATTTTGCTATGTTGAAATTGACCCATTATGCCATGTGATGCGTAATACATAAGTAGGCCTTATTCATGTTCACCCATCTCCAATCAGGGCACATCTTAGAGCTCACTAGGCACAACACAAACCTCATTATAGGGTACTTTATATCCTTTATTGAGAATGTGAATCCCCCCTTGTAAAAACTAAGGTGTTTCATAACCCTCTATACTTCTACATCATCTAGCATCATCTAGTAGATTTATATGCCTTAGTATGGGAGCCCAGTGATTCCACCAATTAGGCACACTAATATCCACATGTGCCTCCGTATGAAGTAGAATCAATCTCCATGGAGGTACAAGAGGAGGAACTACATGAGTTCCTCTAGCTTGCCAAAACATGGTAAATCATAAAGCTAGGTTACACCAATCGTCATAATCCTATCTTAGATGGAGACATCAAAGAATTACATTCCCACTTCTATCTTGGATCCTATGTCAACCACCTAGTCTTGGTTGATCTCTAATGTGTTGTTTAGCATCCAGTGGTTTTATTCTTTTAGCCTAAAGGTATACATGAAATATACCCAAGTTTCCCCTATTAAGACATCCAAGGGAACTAAGTTTCCCTATATGAAATTTTGGTGAGTGCCTTAGGGTTAAACTTGGTGATGCTCACTCCCTCAACTAGATATACCTTCTTCCTTGCATTGGTTTTCTCCTCTATCATCCACACCCATTTGACATCCTTTTTCCCCTATGGTAGACTAGAACTCATCTATTTCTTTCCCATTCTGAACTGGATAGCGTTGAAGCATAGTCTATTGATTTTTTCAAGCCTTTAATGTTTCTTGGTGCTTCCTCATAGTCATAGGGTCTGTGACTATTTGGTGCTAAATCTTCATTCACTATTAATGGTTGCCTCAATGTCACTCAAGATTTTTATATCTTATTTTATCACGATTCTTCCCCCACAATCCTATATTCCAATCTTAATGGGAATGTAATTTTTATCCCTATTCAATAATTCTCTTTTTGCATCTATGGGTGCTCAGGTCTATCTGTGGTAGCTTTTTCTTGCTTTTAGATCTGGTTTTACAGTCAATTTTTCTTAAGGTTTGTAACCTATTCTAGTCAAATTTTCACTCATTTATACCTTATTTTTAGCTACCATCTTAATTGTAGGAGAGTAATGACATAGTGGTTCCTAGATTTCTTAAACTTTGATAGAACCCATGAAATCTAGTAAAAAAATTCCATCATATTCAAATTTAATGTGAATCTTTGTGCATCTACTATGACTGCATTAACTTCTCTAAATAGTATTTTTGGTGAAGTGATAGATGTTTTCAAATAGTCACTTCTTGCCTACCATTAGGTGGATGTAAGCTTGTATAGATAATTTTCCTCCTATGCTTCATTTACCTTGGCATGAACTTCACCCTTCTTATGGAAAGTTAGGTGTAGTGTTTCACATGCTCATGATTTAGCCTCCTTGGTTCCATATATCAATGATGCACTTTATACCAAGCATGCTTCTCTCTCACTTATCAATTTCTTATGGTTTCATCTCTTGCCTTGGCCTATCCTACACCATAAAAATTCTTATGTTGATCCTCTAAAAGTTCACTCTCCTTTATTGATCTCTTGTACATGATCATCCAGTACACCTTCTTTCTATCTCTTGTGCACTAGAAGCCTGTGTGCCTCCCTTTGTAACTTGGTACTCATATTCTTTAAGTCTAGTGACCTCTTTGTGCCCTAGAACTTAGGTGTTTAGCCTTTTATTCTTAACAAGTGATCATGCTTGAATCACCTAATTGGTATTATGCATATAAGTGTTAGAATAGTTTTTTTTAGGATTGAAAGTGCCTCACTTCTTGAATCTTACACACAAAGATATTGTGCACCTATTTTATGAATTTAGTAAACTTCACATGCACATAATTCAGGTGTCTAGCCTCAGATGCCTAGAAAACATCTTTGCTTGACTTAATTGATTATCTTTATGCATGCAAGTGCCAAAATTTTTGATAGGTAAGCCTCAAAGCACCACTTATTCACCCAATAAGAACAATAAAACAAATCATAAAGAAACATTTGGATTACACTAAATTTATTTTGATCAACAAAATAAAACCAACTTATGATCAAGAGTTCATTATTTAATAGTGCAATCACCATCCTATTGCCTATAAGGCTTCATTCAGTTGCCATTGAAATTCCTAGGGTATATTTCATTTGATAATATGTGAATATTACATGCACCTATCTCCAATATGTTTGGGATGACATATGGACCCATCCACCTAATTTATAACTTGCCTAAGTGCTTGAGGTACTTAGACTCATAGAGTAAGAACAATACTCCTTCAATAAATACCTCATGTTTTTTATGCCTATCATGCCATAACTTTTAGTACACCTTCTCTATCTATTGGCTCCATCTTGATTTGGCATGCATCTCATCTAAGTGTTCTAAGTCTTCTAGTCTTGTGCTTAAGGATTTTAGGTCATCTAGATGACCAATACACACAATATGCAAAGAGGGCACCATTAAATCCATTGGTAAAATAGCCTCTACACTAAACACCATTTGGAATAGATTGGCCTTATTTAGGCAATTGTAGGTTGTGTGATATTCCCATAGTACTACTGACACTCGATCATCCCAATCTATATGACTAACATTGAATATCTTAGGGAAACACATTCTTAGTATCTTATTAAATGCCTTAATAGTTCCATTTGCTTGGTTATGATAGGGGTTATCTTATGGTGCATCACCATGTATTCAGTCAACAAGATCGACATAGTGTCATTGATGAAGTGTGTACCCATATCAATATTCAACTGAGTGGGCACCCATAGTGATTAATAATTTTCTCCCATATGAACCTCATGATTATGGCAACTGTGTAGTCTTTTTTGGGTGTTGCCTCAGCCCACTTGGTGAAATAATTAGTGGTATCTAGAATATATGTTATGCATGTGAGCATTACTATAGGAGTGATTGGTATACAAAAATCAATGACCAATTTTTCAAAAGTCAATTAAGTAATAATGGGTATGAGACGGATCTCGTCCTAGTAGTTGGGCTTCCCTATACACTAGCAGATGTTAGATGCCTTGGAATAATATTTTGCATCTTGGAAAAAACATAGACACAACAAGCTTGATTGCAATACCTTATATGTCATGGCATCTCTAATGTAATGTCATCTTTCTATCCCCTCATGTGTTTATTTTAAGATAAATTACCTTTAGTTTTCCAAAACATAGTAGTGCAGGACTTCATCTCGATTCAATTTATATAGTTCATCACTTATTAGTTGAAAGGGGGTAGTGTGAATTCTGAGCTATTGATTTTGTTTGGTTGTCATATTTTGGGGTAAAAACCTAGATGTCAAGAATGTGGTGATATTTTCAAAGTACTCATAGATGAAATATAATCTATAGAGTTTTACATCTAGCATGTCATCCTTAATAGGCACTACCACATCATCAGAGTTGATGTGGGACAAATGGTCTGGGCCTGATTTCTATTTTCTAAGCTTCACGAAAACTAAAAACTAGAATTATTGAAATAAAAATATCCATATATAGATGAACTCATAGAGAATGGGTTTATTCATAAGGTACTTAATCACCTCGTGATCAGTGAATAAGATGAATGGGGATACCAACAAGTATTACCTAAATTTATGTAAGGTTTAGACCATGGCCAGTGCCTTGTACTCAGTTGTTATGTATTTATACTCTACTTAGGTAAATTTATTACTTAAAAAAGATATGGGATGATTAATTTTTCATTCATTTGGTTATGCTAAAATTCTGCCAATTATAGATCCACATGCATCGACATGGATGTGGAATGGAATTGTCTAGTCAGGAAATTGTAAAATAGGCATGCTAGCCAAACTGAGTTTCAAAGTTTCAAAGGAATCCTCTTGATTTGTGCCCAAATGTAATGGTTCATCCTTAAAAAAGAGATCCTATAATAACACTATAATATTTACATCACTCCTTATGAACTTTTTATATTAGCCATAATGGGCAAAAAAGGTGCAAACATATTTCTACATTGAAGGGGTCTAGAGCTGAATGATTATTACAATCTTCATGGGATCAATGAGCATACCATATTGCTAAATGGTATCATAAAGATTAAATTATTGAGGTTAAAGTATATTTTCAATTGTTTTCACCTCTCAAACATTAGTCACAGGTTTTCATAATGGTCTTTTATGAGCCCATACACAGTCTAGTCGTCTACGTATACTTGGAGGAACTTTTGAATGAAATCCTTAAATCCAATGATTACCACTCTAGAGAACATGAATGGAACATTATTAAGTATAAAGGGAATAATTTTTAATTAAAAATAACCCCATTCTATTCTAAAGGTAATATTTGGCTTATCTTCCTCTTCAATCTAGACTTGATGGTATCCTAAGAACCCATCAATGAAAGTATATATCTCACAACTTGTGATGCAATCCAAGACCTCATTAGTGAATAGAGTTACGATGGGATAAATTATGTAGGTATAATTTAATAGTCTATAATAAACACAAATATGAGCATGTCCATCCTTATTAAAGCTAATAACCATGGGGCTCACCCATTCAGATTCTTGCACAGGGTAAATGATGCCTATGGCTAACATACCATCAATCTACATTTTGATCTTGGTGTGAAGATTGGGGTTCATTATATAAGTGATCTTATTGATAGGTATTTCACTATCCACATATTTATTCTCATTTTCCCAAGGGATGGTTTGGTGCCCTTAATGTCTTAGTAATTCTGAGGGAACAAGTCTTGTAACTCTCTCAGGAGACTGATAATTTGTACCAACTCCATGTTAGACCAATATGTACCTAGAGTATCTATTTTTTGGTTCCCCATTTGAGTTTATGTCTACCTTGGTAGTTTTGAGTAGCATGTGGTATGGATCATTCCTTTCCTAATAAAAATACTCAACTTGCCTACTTTCCTCAATTTTTTCTATGCAAAGACGAGTTGGGTCTTCTTCACTAGGGGTGTTATCATTGACTTGGTGCACTAACTTCTTCTTGCCTATCAAGGTTATATATTTTTGTACCTTCAAAATATCATTATATTTTTCACTCAATTCACTATTGAGCATTTGATCTTCAAATAGAGTTGTGAGTGTTAACCCTTTCTCCTTGAACATATCTTTTAAGTACTCCTCTAGGATTGTAGTATCTTCAAACATTGCCCTTTGAATTACTTGCAGTGGCTCAATCAATTCCAGGTTCTATGAAGAAAATGAGAAGGTGTGCATGAACCACTCATTAAGTATATCCCAATTTTCTGTCTCGTGATGCATCTCATTGATAATGTACCATGATCATGCCCATGTTTTCAAGGTCCTATATAAGTCATGCACCCATAAGCTCCTTAGGGCATTCTTGTTGAACACAATCCATGTTTATTTTCATAAGCACATAGTTTTATAGGGTCAAAATCATCAGAGTATGAAAATATGTCTAGGTCCTCAATTTTTTATGAATCTAGTGCATATGGCTACTTTCACAATTTGTCAAGTTGGCAAGCTGAGCCTTTGCACTGCCCAACAATGAGTGGCTATGATCCTCTAAGTATACAAAGTGCACCCATTATATATATCTACATTGGGATGCATGATTTGAGGTCACATACATACTCTTCCATAGGATTAATCCCTTCATAGATTAGGATCACCACAATTTTACCTTTACTCAGGTGAAACACTCTCTTTCCCTTCTTATTGGTGCAAGGGACCCATCATTTTGAAGTATGATCAATCTAGACCCAGCCAATCCTCATAGGTTTTTTTATCTTCACATGCACTAAGTGGAACCTATAACCAGTGGTTTCATAAGCTTCTTTGACCCATCAGTCACAAGCAACATTAGTGTTGTCTAAGGCTGATTGTCCATCTTCCCAAAAAATAACTCCTTAATTATTGGGGTTGAGAGTCTACACACCTTACGCCATGATGCCATATATAGAGTCAATCTCATCCTTAAGATAAACACTTTCTACATAAGGGGGTCCGTGGTCACTTGAGAGGTGGATCAATACCCTCTCCTTTCCATTTTCAAAGGTCATATATCACCCCTTGAATATCATATCTACATTATTTGCATAGCACCATGGCCTTCCTAAGAGCACTAGATAATTATCTTATTTTTCCACCTCAATCATGTCTAAGTCAGTATGAAACTTGGTGCCCATGATATCTACAATGGTGCTCTTCAAAATTTAGATTGGTTGTGTTTGAGTCTTGTTGACCATAAAAAGCACATGTAGAGAAGGCCTTAAGGATGCCCTGCCCATATTCTCGCATGTGTTCTTGGTCAAAATATTAACCTTGGTGAATGTGTCCACAAGGACCTCACATATAGACCATCCATCAATGGTGGCATTCACAAGGAGTTATTGATCATACTCTACATTTTGTGTATGTCTTACTTCTCACACCCACTCCATGTGTGGTATAATAACTTCAACTAGATTTTTCCTTACATGCTCCAAGAGTAAATTCTTCAATAGGTGTAGCATTACTTCCATATGTAGGATTCATAGCATCTCTATTAATTTTTGTATCTTAGTCTCTTAGCTATCTTGCTTCTTTTCAGATGTGGTAGCCTACACTTTAAGGTCCCACACCAATTGGAGTTCCCCTTACAGGTTTTAAATAACATTCATGGCCTACTAAAAACATATTTCTAGTGTGTAATTTCTAGGTAAAGCATAGCTTAGGTTTTAGGCTATGTAATTCATTCAGTGTGAATCTATTACCCATATTCTAGGTGTAACTTAGGTATTGGTGCAATTGATGGCTTAGTGGTGAATCCACTGCGAGTAGTTACTTACACTTTAGTTATTTTTTTATGGTTTAGTTGTTCCTTTAGTGTCTACTTCTCCACTTTTAAATCATGCCTGATCATTCCTACACCTTTGTCTATGTCAGGCCTACCTTGCATCAAATTTTTATACAAGTCAGGGCATTCCTCAAACTTATATATTCCTAAAAAATACCCATAGATTGGATGTGTAGAGAAGTCACATTGATAATGCTCTACTAATCCACACTTATAACATGAATATAGTAGGAATATTCCTCCACTACATCCTCCACATTGCCTTTAAGTGCATCATTTCATTTCATAGCTTGTATTTTGTTGGTTGTAACCTTCATTACCTTTATTATCTTTCCCTCTAACTGATACAGTGGCCTACCATACACCTCTTTCCATGTTCTTTTGCATCTCATCAATCAATCAATAGTTAGCTATGATATGAGTGTAAGTGTCACACAAATAATAATAGATGGTTGTGTTAACTTGACTGGCAGATTACAATAAAGGGTAGTTACAAACATCATGCACCTCATGAAAAACTTCACTTCTTATAATTAATGTGCACCCATTCCTTTGAGGGTAATTATTCCAATTATGGCCTTCCATTTTACAATCGGTGAACCATAACCCACTTTGAGCATCTTAGGATAAACTAGCAGTAAGATTTTGGAGTTATCTAGCCATGGATGTAATTTTTGCCTCCATGAATGGGTTGATCCCAATGTTAGTGCTTCTAAATACCATGGCTCTGAGTGTGGCTTCAAGTGCTTTATGAGGGTCTATGAATGTATTCATGGAAAGTGCTCTTCTGAACGATACTAGAAATCTTATAATGAACCATTATCCATGTTGGGAGGGGTCAATCTCATAAAGAAGCTTGGAAAGGAGAGTCTTAAACCCTGCATCATACAAGTGCACTCCCTTTGAAAGTCCTTGGTTAATTTCCTTGAGCATGGTGATGCTTTACTGTTCAAACTTTGGTATGTCAAATTCCTTCAAGGTGTTATAGTCAACCATATCCTAGTTAGGGTCAATTTCCTATACCAAGTATGGGCGTGATAAAGTAGAGTTGTTAGAAACTAGGCTTCTTTACACTCTAACTGGGTTATGCCCCAAACATGCCATTATAGTTCACACTTTAACATATGCTTTATGGCATTATCCATGTCATGATAATCTAGCAAGTATATGGCCATTATAGACACCTAAATTTGGCCATTGATAACCTCTAATCAGGCTTTTTGCCAATTTTTACCCAAAATGCACAATTTGGCCTAAAAACACTAAAACACACAAAATGATGTGAAAATGACATATTCAAGTTGCAATTTTGGCCAGGGCATCCCTAAGTGGGGCAATGTAATTTATGGGCTAGCTAACTTTGATCAATTCATTTTGAGTCAAAATGCCAAGTTTGTACCTAGGTGCTCTGGATTGATCTTTCCTATCAAATTTTTTGCACAATACATGTACCTTTATGATTTGTTGTTGGAAACATCCTAAATGGGAATATGGTTCCAATGCATCTGATAACACCTTCCAATTCTAATCCATTCAAATTTAGGACTAATAATAAGGAATTTTGTTTAATTTGGGTAAATTGTGCACAAAGTGCTTAATCATGTTTAAGAGTTAATTAACCAAAATTAATGCCTAATTGATAATTCCATGGAAATTTATTGAAAATTTATTTTTGGAAATGAATATCAAATATCTGCACATTAAGTGACCTCCTTTCTTGGGAAGACATCAATGCCAAAAATATTAGGATTCATACCTCATTAATGCCTTCTATGATTCCCTCCATGCCTCTTAATTTCCACTTCATCTAATTCTATTGATCTGGGCAACAATTCAGGCGATAATTCGGTTAACGGGTCCACTCTAATTGATGATGAAACTTCTAGGGGCCATAACTTTTGCACTGTAGCTCCAATTGACTCACCATTTGAACCATTGGAAAGATAATAATGAGGGGAACATTGTGATATGGCATGGAGTTATGATAAATGAATTTTTACCACCAAAATCCTAATGTAAGTGCCCCAAATTTCAATTTTAGTAGTGCAATCTAAAAATAATAAGTTTCTAAAAATAGTAATTCCTCAAATTTTGTATTGTTGTAAATCGTGAAGTTGAATCACTTAATATCCATCAAGATTGGTGACCTTACACATCCTCCTCACACCTTCAAAACATGTATAAATGAAGATATAACCTGAAATTTAAATTAGACATCTCTTATCAGAGATAAGTATATGTTTGGGTCTACAAATTTGATCAATAAAACATCTCTTCTCAGAGATAACATTATTTGAATTGTCTTGTTCTTGTTTCTTGAATTATAATTAAACCAAACCTTTCAATTTTTGGATCAAATATAATGAGGATAATTATAAAATTAATTCCAAAAATTGAAATAATATTTAACCACACATCTCAATCTTGAGATGGATGGCTGAGGTTGATTCTAATCAAATCCAAAAATCTATAAATAGGAGACCTCACAACATCATTTGTAAGCTATTTTGGTTCAAATTTATTATGCTCAAATATCTTCAAAGATTTTATTATGAAAATTTATAATGGCAAATTGATTCCAAGCCAAGCCAAGCCACAAGCCCAAAGTTCCAAGGATAAGAGGAGATAGCCAAACCTCCTTTGATGAAGACTTCATGAACACAAGTTGAGTAAGCCACAACTACAAAGGCATTTGGAGTATCCAAGGAAGGTGAAGTAATTCTTATGTTTTCATTCTTTACTTTTTAGTTGTGTTTGTCATTTTCTTTTATTAACTAAGCTCTACCTAGTGTCTAGGCCTAGAGATGTTATGTTATTAGTGTGTTTATTTTATTTTGTTTTCATTTTAGAACTAACACCATACTAACTATTCTCTCTTAAGTCAAAGTTTTAGATCCACATATGGCATGCCCAGTGAGACCAAATGCATCATACACATGAAGGAGATCATTTTACAACTCTAAAATATTTATTTGAGACTTTAAAACTCTTGCAAATTGATTTTCTAACTCTTTTTTGCCATTTTTGGTTGCCATGGTTTTTACACAGTAACCAACATTAGTAAAAATATTGACATGGATTATCTGAGTTAACCGATGTCAGTCAGCAAAACCAACATTGGTTAGATCTTGATTGGCCATGACTGATGTCGATGGTAATAACTAACATCGACCACTGTGTTTTTCCAAAAGCATAGACATGAGACCTAATTTTTCAAAGTTGATTGTTTCAAACTCAAAATAGCTTCAAAGATAAAGGACATGCTAATAATTATGCTATAGGACCAAGCAGGATATTTGCTCAAAACATGTTTAAATCACTTTTGCATGATTAAAACTTGATTAGGAACTTTGTTGTGGAGTTTTAAAAAAATATAAATATTTTTGGTGAAATTTTTTCAAAGTTTTCAACTAAGACCAAGGGGTCAAATGAACACCACCAAATATTTTATTTGGGTTTAAAATTGAACACATTTGCCAATTCTTGCTTGCAATAGTTGTTTAGTTGGATTTTGTTTGGAAAAAAAAGGAATGATGCATGTATGCTCTTCCATTTGTGCCTTATAGAGAACCCTTAGAATTAAAAGTGCCATTCCTATTGAAAGTAGCCTAGTCCAAGGCTTAGAAATAATGTCACCTAAATCACTCCCCAAAAACTTGTCAAAATTTGGGTGACATTGAAAATGACCCTAAAGTCTTTCTATTTTTATGCTTTCTTTAGTTTTATGCAAACTTGGTTTGTGAGGGGGATGCCATTACCTCCCACAAGTTATTTAGGAAAGATTTGACCTAGAGTTTCATCTCTCAGCATTGACTTCACTTACTCCATTAGATTTGCATATGAGAAGTATCTACATTTGAATATTGCACTACACTAAGTGAACAATATGATGTAGTGGTTGTAAAAATGACTAGACCTTTTTACAACTAGCCAATGTCGTGGTCACCCAATTTATGTGTATGTCTTTTGAATTATTTGGCATGAAATTCCTTAGGTTATTGATTCCCCTAGAGAATGATCAAAACCTTGCTAGTTTAGTAAACCCCATTTTTCCATACCCTTGCTAAGATTGGGATGATTATACTTAGTGTATTTTGGCCATTTTTTCTTGGTATGCTTTGAGACTAAAACTTGTTTATTTTTTTATAAAGCCATGTCAAAACCAATTTGTTTATATGTCACTCTTTTGTCTAAAGAGGCATTATGCTGGCCATTTTACACCACACTTGTGCCTTGAAATTTTTGCTAAACTTGTTTGTATGTGTGTCATTTGAGTTGCAGAGGGTAGCATTATGCTACCCAAATCATGTCAAACCATTTTGACTTTGAGTCTTTGAAACATAGTATTGACCACATCATTCAAGTATTCTTACGCCATTAGGCAACTCAATTTATTTTAAGAATAGTTTACCTTGCACTAAAAACCATTTGTTTCAAAACATGTCATTTATACCATTTGGACCTTTGTCTTATGTTGTCATGCTATCCAATATTGTCTAGCCTATTTAGTCAAATCCTAGTTTTCAACATTGAGTTTTCAATTAGTTTTGTTAAGTTTGGATTCAAACATTGATTGATTTCTATTTAGGCCTTAATTCATGGGGTTGATACATAGATCTTTCTCTTTTGGGTTACATAACTTTGGTTAATAAATTACCCAAAATTGAAAACTACTGATGGTTTTTTTGTTTAATGCCTATCCTCATCATTATTTGTACCTTTATTTGGGAGAACACAATCTTTCTCAAAGATCCATTTGTCTTATGCCTTATGCCAACTGATCATGTTTATGTTTGATTCCATGTGCTATGTTTATGTCAAAGTAATTTCTAAACTTGTTAGATTAAATAAAATCACATCATGACTATTTGTTTGAGCTTATCTTTTTGCTCCATGTTTGTAAAAAATACCTAGCAACTCAACTTTTCCTTTTCCTAGTTTAGACCTTATTTGGAACACTTTCACTTAGACCTTTGGTATGCCAGTTTTTATTCAGATGCTTGACCTTTTATGGATATGACATTTGATTTTAGACATTTAACATTAGGTTGTTTATACCAAGTCTTAACACAAATAATTTTAAAGATACAACTCCACTTTTAGACCATATTGGAGATACAACTCCACCCCTTCGACCAAGTTAGACCAAGCTTGAACCATTTGTCCTTTGGACATAGTTTTTCAAAGTTTGTAGAACTCTAAGCCTTTTTATTTTAGAGATTTCATCATTTACATGGATATGTATAGATACACTTATGGTGGAGTCACTTACAATCTGACTTATGATATAATGGCCACACAAAATGACTTTTATGGATTTTTTCAAGATCCCAATGATGCTAATATGGTTTATGAGATAGATTTCTATCTGCCTCATATTAATCATTCATGGGAACAAAGTCATGAAATAACTTATGATCCAACTCAAGATCTTAACTAGTATAAAGAGGCTTGTGAAGAGGAATTTGAAGACCCAACTATAGATAATGTTATTTGGGATACGAACCCATACCCTCTTTTCAGAAATTGGTACATGAACATATTCAAGAACCAACTTATGATCCAACTCATGATTGAGATTATATGGTTTATGAGGAAGACTTGGATGATTTTAATTATGCAAGAAATCAAGTTTCATGACATTCTTTTTTTATCCAATCATTGACTACCCCTAACCCTCCTTTAGATTATATGAGCTATCAAGCTCTATACTATCCAAGGAATACCATTACCATTCCTAAACCTACTCCTTTGGTTTATGCAAGTAACTAAGCTACACAATGTCCCTTCATCATTCCAGGACCTAGTATTTTGGATCATGCAAGAAATCATGCTCCCCAAGGCCCTACCATTATCCAACCATAAACCATTCCTCATCTAGTACCAATCCCATCCAAAACTCAATTGATCCAATCCTTTGAAAACCAAGCTATGTTCAAAATTGGTATTTTCCAACTTATTAGAAACCAAGGCCAAAATAACCAACTAATCCTAGATTTTTTTGTTGAACCAACCATTTATGATAAGTTATCCTATGATAAATTGCCTATTGATCCTATACCAATTGTCGAGGAGTCTCACTCTGATGAGATAGTCTTTGTTGAGTCACTTCTTAATGATTATAACTATCTTTGGGAAAATCATTACCTCAGCCATGTGCCTATTTTTTAATATCCTCCTATTGATAATCTAGTCTTTGAGGAGTTATCTCTTGATCTATTTCCCATCCTAGAGGAGTCTCAATTGGATAAACTAGTCTTTGTGGAGACCATCATACCATTATAGGTTGTTACTTATCTAATACCAAGCATTCAATAAGATATCATTGTAATAGAGTACCTATTAGATGAAGAATCAAAGTTAGAGTCAGGTTTTATTATTGAACTGACACTTGATTTAGCATCAAAATTAGAATTAGAATCAACATCAGTCTTAACATCAAATTCAGAGTCCCTTGAGTTAGAATCAAATTTAGAAGAAGAATATGTTTATAGATATTACAATATTGGTTATGCATGCCTTAAAAATCAATTTGAATACATTTGTGATCCTTATATGGTTTTTGAGGATGATTAATTCAATGTCAACACAATTTCTCCTAGTATCTTTTATGAGGCTTGATCAACATCTCCCCATTCCATTACCATTCCACAGGCCATTACCTTTAACCAAGATAGCCATATTATTGACATTCCATCTCCCATAAGTGTAGATCAAAAACAACAAAATTACACTTTTTAAAACTAAATCCATGGTGACATAGCAGTTGAAGAAGATCAAAGAGGCCAAGACAACATTCATGTAGCAGAAGAACACTCTCCTAGTGGCACCTTTTCAAAGGCACTAGGGGATATTCCAAGTTAGAACTCAACATCTTCTAGTGAGACATTTTTGGAAGTGCTAGAATATAATCAAAGTCAAAATTCAACATTCCTTAGTGAAACCTTCTTGAAAGTGCTATGAGATAATCAAGATAACTTCATTGGTGAAAACCTCATTGAGGGATCAATAGCTGAGCACAAAAGTTCTTCACTACTTGACAAAGATAAAATCAAAGATCAAATCAAAATAGCTTCCAATATATATCCTAATTAAATGGTATATACTCTCAAGATCAAAAAATATAAATATCTGGTGGTCCTCTTGAGAGAAAAAGTCTTCAGCCCCTTCACAACCAAAATTATGTCAAATCTGGCATCAAAAACATTACATGTGATTAAATGTCCTAATCTTCATTTGTCTCCCAACCATTCCACATTCCATTATCATTTCCCCTTCCATTCAATATTCAAACCTACCATCCATGGTTGCACTTTCCTTTGTAGAGGCTACAAGGATACCTTGTCTCGACACTTGAAGGAATCAGAATCAATGACCAATGAAGATCACAAAGGCATTCTTAGCAACCTGATAGATAAAATATTCTAACAAGGTTTGGGATAGTAATTAACATGATCAAGTATTCTATTTGTATCATTTTTTGATTAAGATGCACATCTCCCCATCAACAGGAACAACAAAATCAAAAACCACACCTAGGCTAAAAACATGTACCATACCATTTCACACTACCATTGCCATTGTCACATATGCCTATTTTTCCTTATCATAGATCTTTCCATTCACCCCATCACTTTGGGGCAACCCTCTTACCATTTTATCTAATCTATCAAAAACCATCATTATCTTAATTCAAGACCATACCATCCTATCATTCCATTCCTATCTAGACCAAAGCCTATTTTTAGTCATCCTACCTAATCCTATTTTGATCTTAGATACTTTGGTTCTTCTTGCACTTTTTGTGAGAGTATTCTGATTAAGTTTCAATAATCAATCCAATCCATGTTTCAATGATAGTTTATGAAAGTAGTATGATAGTTGATCTAGAAAGATATCTTTCATCCTATTCGGTTTATTTATGTGAGCCACTTATAACCACCTATGGGAAAATTAGTGTTTCACCAATCTTACTACTAATTATAACTACCTATGGGAAAATTAGTATCATTGACCTATATTGTTGTATCCTATTTAAAACTAACTATGGGCAAATTAGGGGCAACACGTGTTTATCATGCATTGCCACATCACCTTGCCACTACTATTTTCATTTGACTAGCCATTTACCAGATTTGAGAACTTTTTGGGACCTAATTGGTTTTTTCTCACCTTTTGTGTGGATGGAATTACTGTGACTTGAGTTCATTTTAGGACTATGTGGGTCATGCTCAATTCATGTTGAGGTCACCTCAGCCCCCCTTTCCATGTGCTCTCACTATTTTATGAGAAACCTAAGCCAAACACTCTCACTATTTTGTAAGAAGGTATCTTGTCATTCTCTAACGAGTTAAGATACCTCAAAAATGCTAAAAATATTCATAACATTTCAAAAATTCAAAAAAAATTGTCCTGTCTAAGCCTAGTCAGTTATCCTCGATCTACCTTATTAGGGCATTATCATTGTTAGGATGCTTTCTTTGATTTTATTTTTAGGCTTTTTATTTGTTTATTTATTTTAGGTTATTTATTTGTTTATTTTTCTATTTGTTTGTTTATTCACTTTCTTATTTATTTACTTCAACACTATTGCCTTGACTTAGTCTATATACATTCATTGGGTAATTCCTCAAGCACATTCTTCTTGAGTCTATCCATATTCATACATCAACATTGTCATCATGGGTTTTATCATTAGTGCATTGTTTTCAAGTGTTTATTGGATCAAGAGTAAATCCTTATGCATATTTTGGCCAAGTCTTCAGGGTGTTCTACCATGAAGCCTACCATCACATGCTATAGTGAAAATTAGCTTCACAAAGGTCTAAAATCAGTGAATCCATAGAATTTCTTCTTGGCACCTTGGCAAATCCTTCCATCCCACCCTTGATAAATATAACTCATTTGACCATTCTAGTTGTATCATTGTTAATCAGGATGAACATCTCCTCATTGGTAGGTATAATTGAATCATTCACACTGACCAATCTTATTCTTATTTTCATATTTTTAATCACTTTGCACCTGATCATCTTTAATCTATATTCTAGATTATATCCTTGAGTTATGCTTTATAATCAGCCCTAACTAGGGCACAATCATCTTTATCCAATCTAGGTACTCTTAATGATTATAACCACCTATGAGAAAATCATTATTTTGACTTTTATTCCTGATTATAGCCACCTTTTTACATCAATGCATGTAAATATTTTCTCATTTAGATTAATCTCAATCGTAGATTAATTCCACCTTTCTTCTTGTTTCTTTTTGAAGGACTGCCCATCAACAAAATGTGACAGCCACTCCTTTGAGGGGGCATCATCATAGGCTTCCCAAAACCATTTGGAGCTTTGTTCTTCAAACATCATCTTATTTTTGGCATACAAGCCATTTATCATTATTTTAGAATACAATTCTTTGCTTATGGTTCGCAACATCTTCCCAAATAGGGACAAACAATAGACACCTAAATATGGCCATTGATAACATCCAATCAGGGTTTTGGCCAATTTTTACCCAAAATGCACAATTTGGCATAAAAATACTAAAACACACAAAATGATGTGAAAATGACACATTCAAGTGCCAATTTTGGATATGGTATCCCTAAATGGGGTAATGCAATTTATGGGCCAACTAAATTTGATTAGTTTATTTTGAGTCAAAATGCCAAATTTGCACCTAGGTGCTCTAGATTGATCTTTCCTATCAAATCTTTTGCACAAGACATTTACCTCTGTTATTTATTATTAGAACCATCCTAAATGGGAATCTAGTTCCAACACATCTGACAACACCTTCCAATTCCAATCCAGTCAAATTTAGGACCAATAACAAGGCATTCTATTCAATTTAGGTAAATTGTGCACAAAGTGCTTAATCATGTTTAAGATCTAATTAGCCAAGATTAAGGCCTAATTGATAATTCCATGGAAACTTGTTGAATACTTAGGTTTAGAAATGAATATTTAATATCTACATCATCAACTGGCCTCATTTCTTAGGAAGACATCCCTAGGCCATAAATGCCATAAATATCAAGATTCATGCCTACCATGCCTCATCAATGCCTTCCATGATACCCTCCTTACCTCTTAATTTCCCATTATTCCAATCCTATGATGAGGAGAATTACAAACTTAATTACAAAAATATAATTAATCCTCAACCACACATCTCAATCTTGAGATGGATGGTTGAGGTTGATTCTGATCAAATCCAAAAATCTATAAATAAGAGGCCTCACAACATCATTTCTAAGCTATTTTTTTTCAATGTTATTATGATAAAATATCTTACATGATTTTATTATGCAAAGTTATAATGCCAAATTGATTCCAAGACAAGGCAAGCCACAAGGCAAAAGTACCGAAGAAAAGAGGAGATATCCAAGCCTCCTTTGATGAAGACTTCATGAGCACAAGCTGAGCAAGCCACCACTACAAAGGCATTTAGAGCATCCAAAGAAGGTGAAGGAATTCTTATGTTTTCATTCCTTTCTTTTTAGTTGTGTTTTTCATTTGATTTTGTTAATTAATCTCTCCCTAGTGTCTAGGCCTAGAGATGTTATGCTATTAGTGTATTTATTTAATTTTGTTTTCATTTTGGAACTAACACCATACTAACTATCCTCTCTTGAGTCAAATTCCTAGATCCACAAATATCTCATAATAAATTTGATATGGGGGGCAGTAGAATTTGAGGCACTTATCTCCCTAGTACTTGTCTTGGTGGTGGTCCACCAATGCCTTCATCCACTAGGTTAGGTGCTAGTCCTATTATTTTTTTGGTACCATAAATGCTGATGGCATTATACTACTCATGGTATCGAGCCACTTCTTGATGGCTATTTCCCAATCTTTATAGCTGACATTAGTTAAATTAGAATGCTTATACTCACATTTTATGTTTTTGAGCTAGTACCCAATGGTCTATAGGTATCTTCACTCAATTCCTTGTAAGGAATAACTTGTTCAATTACAATTTTATACTCCAAGTCTACAAAATAATCAAAGTTAATGTTGACAACAAGATCAGTTATCACTCTTCTTTCTTCTTGTGGGGGATCCGGTGCATGAGCTTGCACCATAGGTTTAAAAGGGATAGGCACATCTAGCACATCTTCAGTTATCAAATTTTATATTAACCCAATGCATTCTACACCCAACAACTATTGAGATCTATCTATGGCCTCAATGTTTCTCTCCTTTTGGCACTATTAAAATTCAAGAGATCCTTCTCCATGCCCTTCCCACTCACTATGGGTTCTCTCGGCACTTCCAAGTTCTATATATTCTATCACCCTATGCGTTATCTTATTATAAGTCTATCTCCTAAGATCTTTGGTATAAATCTATTCATCCCCTTCTCTTTTACTTCACCCACACATCCCATTCTTCCTCATTGTATTGATCATACACAAAAGTCATTTATCCTTCTATTCTCATAGTTTTAAATCTTTAATCCACCATTAGTTTCTTAATTTCTATGTGGAACTCTTTCAAAAAAATTCCTCTAGGTTTTCATAAAAACTAATACTCTGCTTCTTTAGGGTAGGAGTATATAGAAACAAAAAACTCAAGAATGTAACTATTGAGAATTTCTTTCCACCTTTTGTCTAATACTATAGTCTAGATGGCATCTAGAGTTTTAAGTCTCTCTAAGTGCTCTTTCATCCACTCAAGGCACTATCCATAGCTTAATCTTCTATGAGTTGCATAGGCAGCCAACCATCAATACACATGCTCAGGTAGTTCACAAAAGACTACCTCATACAGAGCATCATACAAGTTATTCTAGACCCACTTCCTCAACTTTTGTCATTTATAGGTTGGGTGCTTTAGCAAAAATCTATCTTCCACCTATTACATCTAGTTCTCGATGTTATTGAAGGAGAGTCAGAGAATTGTTTTGTTGTACAATTATGACAATAAAATTCAACATGGGTCCCAATAATGGAACTAAAATATTATAGAAAGGGGGTGTAAATTCATCATTTATGGATTCATGCACTTATATAGTTATCAAATTTAGTTTTGGACTCATTACAACTAGGCACAAAAGTAGTATATTCCCATAGTGCTCAATATTTATCACTCGACTGCATTGACATCAATACACATAAGGTGCAAGACTTATGCATTCACCCAAATCATAATAGAAAAAGAACTAGGGCCCACATTAGGCTAATTATTCTATGGTGCAACTCATTACTTATAGGACTTGGTTATTTCAAAAAATGATTTGGTAGGTTCATTGGTAGAAGCCTTTTCTAGGGTGACTAATTTTGGCCATAAGGGTGCAAGCCTATATTAAGGTGGTCCTATAGTCTCATGGACACAATATTTTATTTCACTAAGCTTAGCCTCATTCAAGAACTTTTAAAGGGTCAAGGGGTTGCTTCATTTCAATCAATCATTCTTAGGTTAGCATTCATAACAAGGATATCAACACTTGGTGCATGACCCTTTTCACTCTTAGGCTATCTCATAGAGTATGCTGACATCATCACTTAGCATAGAGAAGACATTAATGACATAAAATAGAAGATTACAAACAACATAACATTTATGTATGTAAATTATGACCTTATAAAAATTATGCATTCAAATCTCAACACAAAATAATTATAAACCAGAAATATAGTGTTTAATTTTAACCATTCCTTTTTATTACTTAAAGCTCAAATATATATCATAGTCCATAACACATAAAATAGAGTATATGATTAAAAGACATAATGAACCAATGGTTCAAAGGTGAGATTGGAAAATACAATTGGATCCTTAATGTCATCCATGATATATCTAATGCTAATGGTGGTAGTAATAGTGTAGTTATATTTCTCTAGATCCAATTCTACAGAGCTTCACTACATTAAAATCATGTCCCTCTACTCACTAGTTTGAGCTTGTTTTTATAGGTTATAGGAACACCTTATAATAGTGTGGAGTTGCACACATCGAGTGCCAAGATAACACTTTATCATTCATTTTGCTAGCTCTATTACCTTACACCCTTTATGTTGTAATCACCATGTGTATCCACTCTTTGAAGATGCCCAAGAAATCATTGAATTGGTTAGTTGTATGCCCATTGGTGCAAGGTATGTGTTGATTCTTCTATTTGGTGTAAGAGATATCAAAATATAAATCATGAAAATGATTGCCTCACACTGAGATGTTTGTTGAGTTATCATGGATCTATACTTAAGCAAAAATGGGGACCAATAGGAAGCTTTCAATTGGGTGGAGTATTTTGGTGATGGGAACATACCCAATATGGGTGAAAATTAAGGAGTGAGGCTTGTGAGGGTAGAGTGACTATCAATCCTAACCCTTTAAAAATCCATTATAAGGATCCTTACCTCCTTATTAGTGGGGGAAAGGGGACAAACCACCTACTTTACAACTAAGCACCAATAGTCAAGTGGATAAAAGAAAGGGGATCAAGCTATTGATGGGATTAAGAGATATTATCAAAGGCATACAGGGACCTATATAGGATTATACAATTGGGAGTAATTTTTATCTACCTCTCTTTAATTTTTATGAGTTGGGTATATGAGAGGACGATCCCTTATCAATTAAGGGTCATTATTGGGGATGAAGGGGCCATTAAGGCCTCTATATGGATAAGGATATCTCCCTTTATAGAATTGGCTTAAGTAATTAAGAATTTGACAAAATAAATTTTATATCCATGCCTTATTAGTGTATGATAGGATAATGGGCATATGAGGAAACCTTCATAATAAGTTAAATATAAGCACTTACATGTATATATGCACCCTATAAATAGGGTACCTTAGTAGTTTGGGATACCATATGCAACCCAACTACTAGTGGCCTTGATGGTATGTAGGGGATTTTGGGAGAGAAAATATGCTATATTGGGCAGGTTTAAATGGCACCCCATCACATAATGGGTTCATATCATAAGGATTTCCAAGATGAGAGAAGCATAGGCTAGTCCTTAGCCAATAGTAGCAGAGGAGTGTTAGTTGTAAAAAGGTATCTAGTTATAAGAAGAATGTAGGCTAGCTAGTAGCCTATGAGAAGAGGGGGAGATATAATTCTTATGGCCATTCCAGTTGCACTATCAACCAAAGGGCAACAAAAACCACAGTAACAACTTATGTAGTAGCTACAACCACCTCCACCACCATCATTTCCACTTCCACTTCAATATTTTATACAATAACATTAGGTAGCAGGTGTGGGAGACAAATTATATGGAGGAGATTTGGGATACAAAGTATATGACTAGGTAGGAGGGGAGGTAGTCTAGATGAGTGATGATGGTGACTTAGATCTTGATTAATAAGAGGATGACCTAGGTAGAATAGTTTTTTTGGTAATATTTACACATCACTTTCAAAATTAATTACTATAATTTTTATTTCATTTTTATATGATTAGATTTGATGACTTTTTTTCTATGATTACATAAACATCCATTGGTTGGAGGATTATGATTAGGGACAACTTGGTCAATCTATTTTAGGTGGGAACTAGATTGAGTCAAGACCAAATTTTAGTAGATGTAGGTATTCCTTATGGAATTGGAAAGCACACCTACATATTTGCCCAAAATTATCATACATCTGTGGTGTTGGCTAGTTTTAGGGAGAAATCAATGGATTATAAACAAGGGATACATTAGCAGAGTCTTAAGTAAAGGCTCTAAGTGATTTTTTGGTAGGTAGGAGAGATATGGATTTTTCAATCCAACATATTAGAGGATGGATAACCTCCTATCAAGGATTACTAATAGGCATCATAGGATCAAGATCCATAGACCTTGGTACTCCTTAGAATTAGGGCCCTCTCATAATAGTTGTTATAGCATGATCTATGGACACAACTTCTAGAGGTGGATAAAACCAATAGCCTCCAATTGGACCTTAGGTTATAACTTACTTACAGGGATATATTCTCTCATTTTTTTTATTTTTTTGGATATTTAGACACACTTTCGATCTAAATAGGTGATTATATTGAGACATTAATGTTTGTAAACTTGACATGTATTACATAGAGAGAGAGAGAGAGATTCTTGGCTTATGTTGATGACTTATCATGGTTTACTATTATTTTTAATTTAATGTTAGTATGTTATGAGGTACCATGTACCTCTTGTATTCATGATGATAAACTCTATGTATATACTTATATATTTTAAATGTGAAAATAGAATTTATGAAAATGTAAATGAGATGATTTTTTTCTAGTGCACTAACAACTATTTTTTAGGTGATGATGGAGATAATTTTTTCATACAACAAAACAAATTTAAATTTTCAATAAAGGGAATAAATGGAAATAGGATATATGATGAGATAGTGAAAATATAAAAAAACACAAAAAAAAAATTAAAAGGACTAGAAATTTAACCAAATCCTTATGATCAAAGGGAAATTTTACTTCTTGTGAAACCTATAAAACACTAACTTTATTGGCTTCATCTAGAGGTGGCTATTCATGACAAAATTGGTAAATAGGGTAGAGTTCTCCTTTCAACATAGGCATCTAGAAAAAATTTTAGGATTTTTTTGACACTTTCTAATTTGAATAAGATTTTTGATTTGTGACCTCTTAAACTTAGTCTCATGTGAATAGGAAGATACATGGGTTCAACACCAAAGGATAGGTGTAGGCAAGTAATGGCATCTCCACCCAAAGATAAACCCACACAACTACTGAGATATGAGTGTTCATCATTTAGGATTAACAAAGGTTGAGAGATATAAAATTTATTTGATTTACATGAGCTTTTGATTGTTGAATTAGTGTCTTTCATATATATATATATATATATATATATATATATATGGAAGGTTTGGGTTCTTACCCCTAAATCTTATCTACACTCAACTAGTAAAATGCAAGGGCTCATCACTAAGGACCAAGACATGTAAGTAAACTTACTTGGTTTTTAGCATGTGAGATTTTTTATTAAAGGGAAACGCAAGAAGATATTTTTCCATAGACAAACTTCTTAGCTAGGTTACAGACTAGAGTTTTTTAGGCTTACAAATAAGTATATGAGGAATAATCCATATTGTACTCATAAGTAAGACAAGAACCTAGGTCATGCTAATTCTAAGAATGTTTTATAATGGAATATGGTGATAAGGTAAATGCAATGAAATGATATATTTCATTTTGAATTTTTTTGTCATAATAACTCACATCTAAACAACCACTAAAAAAAACATTCAATATGCATCACAACACATAAAAAATGGAAATGAAAAGAGGGAAATTTGGAATTCAATGACTATATGTAAAAGTATTTGTGCTCTAAAGATTTCATAGACTCACTAAACCAATTACTCTAAAGTGCACAACTAATAAAATCCATTATTAAAGGCTTTAATCACCAAATATGGGTCCAACCAATTGGGCTTGAATTTATGACCTTCTCCCTTATCTATTCTATTATAAAGCCTTAGGATAAGGTATACTAATTATATCAAGTGTTCATGATTATTATTATAAATCTCACAATATTGTTTATATGGCATGATTAACTTTATTTTTACTATTATTTTAGGAAATGAGAAAGTTTGTGAGAGTTTGGTGAGTAGCTCTCTATGGTATTCTAATTTCATAGGGGTGAGAGAACACCCAACATTGAGAATATTTGGGTAGTCATTAGAACTGATATTAATCTCTATAATTACTATGGTTAACTTATTAATCCATTCCTCAATGACTAAGATGACAAGGGGATGGAAAATGGTTTTTTTATCTAACCTAAAGTCTAAAATATGACCTAAACTAAAATTTGACCCTCTATGATAGAATGTTGATTGATTGTGTTAAGGAGATAAATCATCAAGATATTTTAGGGGTTCATCCTCATTCCCCAAGAGTTCCACCATGCTAACATAGAGAACCTTGAAAATTAAATTGAGAACCTATAGACTGAGAGGAATGTGGGGAATATAAGCCCCAATCTTATAAGGTTTGAATGGAAGTTTGATTGGTTCATCTTTCTCCAATATCTTAATAATCCCAGTCATATCCCTTGTCAAGATTACTGACATCATCACAAGGGTTTTGGTTCTCATATTTTCTATTATTTTGACCCATTTATCTTCAATATTTTCATTTGATAAGGGTTTAGGGATTTAAACACCCCTATTTAAGACAACTACCTTTGGTTCTCGAGGATATTTAACTTCAACAAGTTTTAGGTGTTTTGCCACACCTTTAGTGGGAAAGTGATAGTCAATGTGTATCCTAGTTTCTTGTACATGGTCACTTGAATGAAATCAAAGGATTTAGGGTTCCTTTGTTTCAAAAATAATTACCCCAAATAGAGGAACCTAATTTTATGAAAAATGGTATAAGGTATTTCCTTCATCCTATGAATACAAGGCCTACCCAATGTCATGTCATAGTTTATATCCTTATGATTTACATATAATTATGTCAACATGTTATTAGGAACCAAATTTATTTTAAGAATTATGGTTACTATTGAGGTAGACTTGAGGCTATCATATCCTCACAAAGTGTTCCTAGTAGCAGAGAAAATAATTTCTCCATAACTAAGTTTCTATAGAAATAAAAAGGGGTCTATGTTGATAGTTTCCCCATCATCAACCATCACTCTTGTTACATATTAGTTATAGATACATACTTGTAAATAAAAATTTGGATATCCCCTTCTAGTAATTTTATTCTATAGAAGTAGGCTTTTAAGGTAAAAAAAAACTAGTGTCTCTTGAGTTTTGTCTAGGTGGGAACATGTCCAAATCAATGTGATTAATTTAAGCCTGGGCTAGAGGCATGGCACTGACTATGTGGTCCAATCCAAAGGCATCAAGAAATTTTTAATGATGGGTATGAGAGTTTTTAATAAACTCTAGGAAAGAGATGATAAAATATCTTTATGAGTTTGGAAATTAAATCATAGTTACACATAGGTTTAGGGATGGTGTCAGTTTCCAAGACATTTGTCATGTAAGGTATTATAGGGTGATATTATCTTGTGTGAGTGTTGATTTTCACATCTTATTCAATTTATAATTACACAAATCCTATCATATGAGTGTTCCACTATGGTCTTGATTAGGGAGCCACATTAGGGTTGACTATGCCAAAGGTAGAGGCCTCAATATCATGAGTACTAGCTGGTAAAGGTTGGTTAGTTTACTTACCATGTCTCTAGTTTTTGATAGTGTGTTGCTAATGGTTTGGAAATGGATTTTGATAGATTCCCAATTTAACACTTTTTATTATCATAAAACCATTTGCTAGGCCTTAAGGGTTTGCATTAACATTCCTTAAGAACATGCCTACAAATGTTTGTCATTGATCCTTATAGAGTCTTTAAATGAGCTTTTTATATTCCATATAGTCATGAGTATCATGTCTAAGAACTCTATGGAAAATATAGTATACATTGGGATCATAATTCCCAAGCCTTTGATTTTAGTTCTATTGGGCAAACCATTATGGTTTGTTTCCTTGATGAAAACATTGATTTTGATATTATAGATAATGGTCAACATGTTAGAACTATCTTGGAAGTAGATTATGATTTTTTTTGCTATGGGGTGGAGGAAAACTAAAATCAACCACATGAACTCTAGATTGAGTATTTTGGTTCCTTGCACTTGTATTGTTGTTGTTATTATTTTTTAATTTATGGGTTGAGGAGAATTTTTATTTATATCAATTTTCCTTTTGTTTTGGTTTGTCACTCCCTCCATAGTGGCATTCAATTCTTGCTTATAAATTTAGGACCTTGGTTATTTGGGTTTATTTGGTAAGATTTTTGAAAACCCCATTGTTCTAATTTGGGATAACTATCTTCCCATTGGTACCATAAGTTTTACATCCACTATCAATGAATGTTTGTCCAATTCTTAGAGCACTTTCAGGTGCTTATTCATAATATAGATAAGGGAAAATTTTAACATCCTCCCTTGTATCTATGTTAAGGGACTACCAAAAGAGATTGTATAGTTTTCTTTAGTCCACATGTGGAATGTTATTAGATGATTATAATAATTTTCACCATATTTTGATGAAGTGGGAAGTTGATTCATTGTGTTCTTTATTTATATGCAATAACTCTTGTATGTTAATCTTAAGGATTTTTTCATATCAAAGGCTTTGAAAAACTTAGCCATGAGTTGATGAAAGGCATGCATGGACCCCTTAAAGAGGTGATAACACCTATCAATATAAATTACTTCAATGATCTTAGGAAATTTTTTATAACTACGCCATCTCAAGGGAAAATATCTCAAATAGTAGTAGCATATGCCTTGACATGCACATTTTGATCTCCTTCTCCTTTTAATTTAGGGAGGTCAAGTAAGAGATGAGGTAGAATAACTCATCATATACTTTTATTGATGGGATATTTTAGATATTCAATGTAGGTCCCCATAGTATTGAATACCAAAAAGGCATGGTGGGATGGGATGTAAGAGGGGGATTTAGATAAGAGGTAGGTGGGAAACTATTAGAAGGAAAATGTGGTTGATAAGGTGGGTTGTAGTAAATTGTAAAATAGTTATCCAATTGGGTGGACTTATATAGTAGGTTGGTCGAGTATTATATGAAGGATCAGGATGTGTCACTTAAAAAAGAGGAGTGTATGTGGGTGGTAAATTAGTGGCCACATCACTCAAGCGATGCAAGGTGGTGGCATATTGATAATCACATTATTAGGATTGGTGTATGTGCAGACATTTCCAACATGGTTTTGAAGAGGAGGTTGATATGATGGTGTAATGTTGTAAGTTAGTAGATTAGGAATGCCTTGAGTAAGGATATCCTTAGGATATTGGTTCAAGGCATGATTAGTAAGAGGTGAGTTAGATGGATAATATGGAAGTTGTTAATTTGAAATTGGAATGGGAATAGGGAATGAATGGCCTTGGTTAGGAGGGTTAATGGATACCCTTTGATTCAAAAAGGCTTGGTTAATCTCTAAATATCCAATGTGACCCAACAAAGTTTATATGAGATCATTCAATAATAAGTAGTGGTGGTTTAGGTGATCTCCTTAATAGTAGTTTTAGGAGGTATGATTTGATGATCATTAATAAATTGATTTGGGTTAGAGGTCTCTAGAGGATATTTTGGGTGTTTCTCTTGTGGGTTAACAATGATTTTGTTATTTATGTGGGGATGCAAAGGACCTATCGTATACTTAACCCATCTTCTAGATTATGGATTCTATTAATGTAGTGATTGTACTTGGCTACACTTTTAACATCTAGGATTTATAAACAAAATAGTGGTATTTATACAACATGAGGCTTGGTACCACTTCCATTGGTGAAGGAAATTTTGTTGGAATCAAGGTATTTTATAGTGATTTCAGATGGGTCTGGTACCTCTAAGAACACTATCCCTACTCTAGTATATGAGTTAAAGGGGTAATTTTGATATTAGGTTTTCATGTTTTTTGTGGAAGAGTTGTTATTACAACTATGGAGGTAGGCTTTGCCACTTAGTTGAAGGATCCTTCTATAGGTGTCAAATTTTATGGTTATGTCAAATATGTTCTGACTAGACATATTGATGGGTTATATAAATTCCCATAGAATATAGAAGAGAGAAAAAAGTGGAAAAAGAAGAATAAATAAAATGATATGTCTTTCACATTGGGTTTTATATATTTGTGAACATAGAAAGAGACACACCAACCTTGTGCGCTTAACTTCTTGAGGTCTGGCTAAGATAGATGATTAAAATGATTAGGTCTATGGAATAACGATATTAGTATGAGATATTGGAATATGGTTTTGGATGATGGGTAGAAAGGTATTTTCATGATGATAATATAAGAGATATATAATGTCACATTATTAATTTAGAGCACTTAACTGATGGGAAACATAATTCTAAGGCCCTTTAGTTTTAGTAAGGATGATGTATTAGAGTTCCTAGTTGATGCTAAGGATGACAAACTTAGTATAGCTAGGTTGGATTAATATAGGGATATGATCAATTATTTTAGGTGTTACATTAAATTTCATATGAAAATATGATGAGGCTAGTCCTAAGGAGTGGTGAAGGTCTAGACTAAGAGATCATTATATTGACGACCTCGCTTATAAATGGGTATAATGATGGGATTATCTTATACATGCTATTAATCATAAAGAATGTCAATTTGGTCAATGATGAGATAGGGAATGGGAGTGGAACATAAAAATTAGTTTATAATTTCTTAATTTATGTCACTTTGAATGTTACTACCAGGAATGAGAGATCTAACCCTAGGGAAGATCCCATCTCTAATAATGTGTAAATGATGTAGAAGTGTCATAAAATATGAAAAGTTAATGATGAAATGGATTGGTTAAGAATATATATTATATATGAAATTGTATGAAATATCTAATTTATGTTCTAAATGTGTATAAACAAGTTTTGGGCTTGTACTCATCTTGACAAGGCTTAGATGGTTGTATTTTTAGATCTTTTGAAAATATTTTGTAAAGAAATAAAATCATGTTAATTACTAAAAAATGAAAGTAATTTTTAATTATCTAAATGAAATGATAAAATTATATGAATTAAATACTACATTTTTTTATTTTTAAATATATTTTAATGCATGCAACACTAAAACTAAAATCTAAGATAAATATGTGAGTGTTGATTTTACCCTTTTCTAGATGCAATATTTCACCTATATGCAAGCTAAATGATTTTTTTTATCTTTATAAAATATAAATAAATTAAATTATAATGGAATTAAAATTTAATAACATGAAAGTGTAAAAATACATACACACCCTAGAGAGTATAACTTCCAAATATTTAGAAACTCTTTTGCACATACAAGCTAGAAACAAGTTTTTGAAGTTTTAAATGATTATTTATAAAACTATATGATCTAATATAAAATGAGTGAAAAATAAAAGTTATAATTTTTTAATTAAATATAGTGTTATTTTATTATATATATGAATAAAACCATAAATCATATTTAAATTTTTTATTATCTAGGTTGTCTAGGTTTTTCTAGGGGTGTGTGTGTGTGCGCGCGTGCTTATTCTTAAAACTGAAAGCTAATTATTTTAAATGGTTTTAGCTATTTTCTTAGTTTTATTAATATACCCTAGGTTTTGATGAAAACTACGTGATTTTAACTCTTTCTACATGCAAGAAAAAAATGAAAGATCTAAACTACCCTTTTTTGTGCAAAAAAAAGAGAGTAAAATTTTTCTTTTCACCAATTTATTTTATGTTTTATGAATATATAATCTAATAGGCAAAGAATATAATCTAATAAATTAAAATTGAAAGTGAAAATCCCCAACTTGATCAATGGTGATGACCAAGTGAAGATAAAGATTGTTTTAGTGAATATACTATCCTCGAGTATGTTAGCTCCTTGTTTGCTCAATCACGATCTTTGGAATTGTTAGTGTAGGTTTTTTTTTTCTATTTAATGTTTTTCCCTAAACATCCCTTTTTTTGGTCCAAAATAAAGAGGAAAAAAGTTTCTTTTCATCAATTTATTTTATGTTTTATGAATATATAATCTAGTAGGCAAAGAATCTAATCTAATATAATGTAATAAATCAAAATTGAAAGAAAAAATCCCCAACTTGATCAATGGTGATGACAAAGTGAAGATAAATATTGTTTTAGTGAATATTCCATCCTCAGGTATGTTAGCTCCTTGTTTTCTCAATCATGATCTTTGGAATTATTAGTGTAGGTTTTTATTCTATTTACTGGTTTTCCCTAAACATATATTTTTTATCTTGCTTAGGTGTCACTTAGGTGTTATTTTAGATCATTTGGGAAGATGAACCCACATTCATGAGGATGTGTTGTCACATCTATCTTCAACCTATATATGTACCTTTCATAAAGATATTTTATCTAATTAAGCTTTTTCATTTTCTCATATTTGATTATACTTGTACAATAAGCTATCTCTTTTGTATATTTCATTTGCATGTTTTAGATAATTGTGCTTTCATGTCTATTTATTTTTGATCCTCGATAGTGGCCCACTCTTACATTGTGTCATAGTGCATTGTGGTTTCTCAATTCCATACATTCTATTATAAAATATTAAGCTTTGAACTTTCATTCCATAGGTATGACATTATTTAACCTTGCATATTATAGATTCCCCATTTCTCAGATTTTGCTCTTCTTCTCAGGTCCTTTATTGACCCATATTTAGAAAAAGAACAAGGTAAAATGTGTTTTAATAAATTTAACTCTTTATTTTTATTTTTCCATGAAAAAAAAACTATGTTACTAGATTTAGAAGGTGTCAAAACCCTAGTATTGGATGCAAATATGACATAGTTTCCATATTTAACCATTTTTAAGGATTTGAAGGTATTTTCTTGCAATAAATAGAAATTAGTATGGTGGGAGACTTGTTGGAAATACCATTTCTATGTTTTTTGGGGTTTCTTAAGAAAATTGGTGGGTGTTCACTATTTTTTTGCATTATAACACTAGATCTAAAGATTTTAGGAGTTTTTGGACTTAGTGAAATTTTACCCCTATGCAAATATTATCAGATCTAGACCCTTGCATAGACATACAATGGATCCCAAGACCTTATTAAAAAATTGGCATAAATTTAGTCATACCTGGACAAGTTTAGAATCCAATACTCACCTAGATAGGCAATGAAATTTGGCCTTGCTTAGACATCTAGTAGAGTTTGATAGTTGCCTAGTTAGTTGATGGACCTTAACCCTCAATAGAACCTGAACCTTGTTTGGACATGCATTAGTATCCAACATCGATGCCTACCTAGACATCAATTAAAAATTGACCTATCCCCTAGTCATATGTAAATTTAGCCCTGGTCATAATCAACCCAAGTGGACTTAACTTTTTCTTGAAAAGTTGAGTCAAAATTTTTCACACCAAAAAATTATGTAAAGTGGGGATTTATTTTATGATAAAGAACATCAAACTCCCATAAATTTTAGTGTACAACATTTTTTTAGGTGTCATTTTTTTGAAAGTGTAATTTTTTTTAGCTCTATGCATTGGCACTATTCTTGAGCCTTTTAATATTGAAATTATATAAGTTTAGGGGGTTTTATATAATTATATTTTTATCACTATTAATTAAAAACATAATTATTTTCTACACCATTGATCAAAATATGATTCCTCTTCTTACACCATTTAACTATCATGAGTGGAAAACGAAAGTAAAAATTCTCTTGAGGAGTAAAGGTTTACACTGGATCACTATGCATAATGAAAAGGAACTAACACCTGATGCATAAAAGGTGAAGTTTGATAGTAGAAGTAACAAAGACTACTCTATATTATGCCTATCAATGTCTCATAACTTATTCTTTTAGGTTGAATTTGTAACTTCTCCTAAATATGTTTAGACATTTTTGGAAAAACTCTTTGGAAGATAAGACATAATGAGAGGTGATGAACTGGAGAATGAACCCATCATTTTGAGCCTAGGTAATTTTGACACTATACATGACTTATTCAAAAAATTCAAATCACTTAGGTTACATTTTAAATTGTTTGGTATTAACAAAAAGGAATTCTGGCATGCCCAATGGGACCCTTGTGTCTCTACTTGGGTTCTTATTTACTTGTATTCTCTCTCTATTATATGCTCATTAATGAAATCAAAAAATTCTTTTGGGATTTAAATCAAGTACATACATTGATGCTTGAAATTTTAGTTCATTTAGCTTAACTTAAAAGGAAAAGTAATCTATCATAGCTTCACTCTTTGTTACACACACTAAACCAAACCACTTTCACCAATTAAACACCAAACAAACTTGAGACAAGGCTCAACTAGGATTTCATCACCTAGCACTAACTTTACCTTTTCTCAAAGATCTTACTTGGAGGTCATTACCAAGGGGAGGACCAACTTAGCTCTCTGGTTGAGTATAATCTCTAGATATCAATATATATTGGTTAAGCACCCAACACCCTTATTACTATAGTGTGTGAAGTGAGTGGGTAGGCACAAATACCAAACCATGTATTGATTTTAATATATATTCTTTTTGAGCACCTAAACACAACCTAAAACTAATCTTAGATCTTCTTCTAGTACCCTCTCTACAAACCAATTTTAGTCATGTGTTTTCTTAAGGCATAAGCCAAAAGTGAGATTAATTAAAAATCTAGGGCTTAACATTTCTTTGAGTGTGATTTTATTTATTTGATAATTTTCTTGTCTTCTATTTGTTTGAGTAGTGAGGTTTTTTTTTTTCTATCTCTCTTATCTCATATGGTTCTCACTTTCCAACAACAAAGAGACCTTATGGGGCAAAACCCATCACTAAGCCAACCTACTTCTTCTACCTCTTCATCTATGGATTACATTTCCAAACTAGAAAACTCTCCTCACCCCTTGGGGATTCCTAATTTCCCTTAGGAGGTACCTTAAGGAGATACAAAATTTATCACTTTCCTAGATAATAACCTCATGGCCTTGCAACATTATCTTACAGCCACATCTTATTGTATCCCAGCTTCAACCCCACCCATAGATCCACCTTATGACATGCCTCTCCAACTCATGAGGATTGCCTCTATTTCCATGGTTACTACCCAACCATTAACTACCCAAGATTCCTCATCAACCAATAAACCTTTTGAGACTACCATTAAAAACCAACCAACCCAAACTACCTCTATCTTTATACCTTCTACTCCTACCAACCACTCATACTCAATAGGAGTACCTACCTATAGCACTACCAACCTTATTTTAGCTACTTCTAATCCATTAACCACTACTTCACTTCAAATTCTTGTGGTGTCCATACCCTCTACCTTGTCATCAATTAACATAAGGGTCACCACCCTTCCATTGATCACCAACCCAAATACCACCCATATCCAAAAAGTACCCCTTGGGCCAAAATTTGGCTAAATCCCTAATCTATAAGGGTGTGTACCCACTAACCAACCACCTACCTCTAGCTACCCTTATGTATCCTCCACCCAACCATTGACATCCACTTACCCATATGTGGCAGCCTCCCAGCCTTCTACCCACTATCATAGTGTCTCCCAACCATCACAATAGTATGCATCTTATAACCTATTGGGTGTACAACCCCAAGTGGACCTAATGAAGATTATTATGGAAAAAATTACCACCTTTGAGTCATCCATTTTGGGTTCTCACAACATCTTATCATATGACCAAATATCTAATGAGCTCATCCATCCATTTGTACCTATAATGCCATATCCTCCCCAATGGGAACTTCCCTAGTTATCTACATTTTAAAGTAAGGAGGATCCCCAACAACACCTTAGGGAATTTAGGCATGCTTGATATCTCATCACCTATGATGATGCCCTTGTCCTCTACACCTTCCCCATGTCTCTAGTTGGTCTGACATTGGATTTCTATAATGCCATACCTAAGCACTCCCTTTTCTATTTCATCCAATTGGCTCAAACCTTCTTGGACCAATTTTTGATCAATATCTTCAATAAATTTTCTATCATCAACCTCTAATCTATTCAATAGTTTGAGGATGAATCCATTACTAATTTCGTGGCTCATTGGAGGATCCTAATTAACCAACTTTCCTTTTCCTTACCTCAACTTGAACTCATATATCTCTTTGCTTAGGCATGTTCCAAGCATAACTCCTCTACACTACATGTCCAAAGCTTCCAAACCTTTGATGAAGCCTTTACGATGGTGTGTAAGTTAGATAATTGAGCCATTGATGAAGGAAATTTAAATCTCAATAATAAGAATTCAACCTATAAAAAAAATTAGGATTCTTCTTCCAAGTCAAACAACTAGTCCAATACCAACACCAAAAGCAAGGGAATCATGAATGTAATTGTCCTAAAAACTACTCCACCTTCTATCAACCAATCTAATTCCTCTAGTTCCTCAAAGTAAAACTTGAGGAACCAAAATTGAAGCAAAAAAAATCAATTCACTCCACCTGGAGAATCTTATGCATCTATCTTGGAGAAGTTATTGAAAGCTAATATCATCTAATTTCCTCCTATCAAGCCACCCCAGTAATTTGGCTCTTCTTACCCTACACCTAGTTGGTACAATGAGAATGATCTATGTGCCTTCCACTGAGTGATATGACATGATGTTAGTAGGTGAAACACCTTCAAAATCCTTATTTAATACCTCATTGACAAGGGGGATCTTACATTGGACAACCCCAATGCACCATAAAACCACACCCTTGATATATTTAGGCAACCTTTCTTGAACCATGCTCCTACCAAGAATGAGAGAAACAACATTGAGTGTTCTCATGATACCCATATAGTTAACATGGTCCTTGATGAACTCATTATTCACTCATTTAGTATCCAATATTCTAATTCTCCACCATCTATTGAGATAGTGGACTTACCTTCCCTTCCTTCAGATACCAAAACTAAGGAAATATTATCCTTTTCCCTCCACTTACTGGGGTAGTGGAGTCCTTAACCACCCTTTTAATTGATATACCATAACTCCCAACCATCACCACCCTATCTTTACCTTCAATTACCAAAAAATCTACTCCCCTTTCCAAAATCATTATCGAGGAGGAAACCCCCATGTTCACTCCTCCCACAGAAGAGCCACCTATCCCAACCTTGTATTTTTTGATTGAGGAAGAGGATAAGGTTACCATCACTTTGTTTCTACCTAGGGGTGTATCATATAGGTCCATTATTTAAGGAAACAATCTAACCTACAAACCATTCTCTAGGTTAGCACAAAAATTGGAGTTTATCTCCAACCTTGACATGGATCGAGCCACCTTTTGTTATTAATTAGGATTGCCTTACATTACCAAATAGGAACCTCCAACCACACATTTAGTAGACCAACCCACCACTTCTATTATCCTAACTCCTACCCTATCAACCAAACCAATAGCAACTTTTACCAATCCATAAATACCTCAACCATCCAAAGAACCTATATCCCAAGAAATCAAGTAAACTTCTCACACCAAAGCTACCAAAATGATCCAAAACCTTGGTATCCTCCCTACATCAAGCCTTAATCATCTGTCAATGAAGGTGGACCTAACCTCTTCAAACCTAACCATCAAAAACTATACCAAAGAAACCAAAGAGATGAAACCACACAAAGGATAAAAGGTTGTAATTTTACCTCCCTCAACCTTACCCTCCATTTTGGGGCCTCATCCCTCTACCTTGATCAGTAAGCCAATTGCCTCTATAAAAACACCATCACCTATTTTGATTACACCTTTGCAATTGATATCTAATGCACCTATTTTCACCATGTTAACAATACCTAAGCTACCTACCTTTTAATATTCTACCTCTATCTCATCAACCTCCTTACCTAAATCGAAGCCATCAAACAAGCGTATCACCCTACCTAAAATACCTACCACCAACCCTATTTCTAGGAAACTTCCTACCTCAACCACCAAAGTAAATAATACTAAACTTTTACAATATTTGGCTAAATCCTAATCAAACATTTTACATAGGTTATTACAAACCTCTTGTTTAGCCCTACCCCCCATTAGATCCTTTGACCCTCTATCTTCTAAACCCATCTAGTACAATATCCACCACATGTATTCTTATAATAAGACACTTGGCCATGGTACAAAGAACTACAAATCTCTCCAAACCATCATCCACAAATTTTATGATGAGGATGATATATTAATAGACAAACCTCATATAAGCCCCATACATATCCTACCACCAACCATACCTACCCAACACTCATCTACTCCTCCACTCCCACCTCAGAGTGAAGATGAATCTAACCAATCTTCTAGCTAAACCTCTCTTTTTATCCATACTATCAACATGGTCACAAAAACACATCACAAAGATAAGGGGAAGGCTAAGGTGTCCATTCCTTAGACATACCCCTTCTCAAACTCCCAACCAACCTACACCCAACCATATCCAGTTTTTACCAAACCCAAGGTGTCTATCTTAGGTACCTCCCAATCTAAACCCTCAAAATCTATTAGGAGAGTTATCCTCAAACAACTTCATCAGGTCTTAGAAAAGATGAGCTTTTATAAGTTTATTTCTACCTCTCCCCATCACCACAAATCACTAATATAGGATTTCCAATCCATGAGGTCCAACCCAAGGACCTCCAACCTATAGCCACCTTTATTGATGCCCTTCAAATTTATAACCTTGTTACCTTCAAGGATTCAAAACTACCCTCCATTTATCTTGAGGACCCAGATCCTCCTCTCTTTATCACTACCTACGTCAACTAAACCCACATCAAGTGGGTCATGATTGATGAGGGAGATAACACTAACATCATCTCCTCTCACACATACAACCAAATCAACTTTCTAGACAATGTCATGTTTGAATCCTCAATCATTCTTCACTCCTTTAATGATATCATGGCCACTACCTTGGGAACTATTATCCTTCAAATATTTTTAGGACCCCACATACTCCCCAAACTTTTTATGTTATATAATGTGAATTCTAATATAAAATCTTGTTGGGATGACCTTGGATTCACTCCATGGGTTGCATTCCCTCTACCCTCCATCATTACATTAAGTTTAAGCATGAAGGCCAAGTTGTCACCATTTAGGCTGACCTAAATCCTTTATCAACATGTAACATGACCTATCACCCTAATAATGTCCTCATACCCCCATCCAACACACCATCAACTATTAAAACCCAACCTTAAACTACCAAAGTAGATATCATACCTCCTTCCATCGATGATACATCAACTAGTTCCTCTATACCTTTGCACCAAATCCCTACCACCAACCCTTTAGAATCTTGTTCCATTGCCTTTCACTAGGGGAATATCACCTTATAGCACTTGATACTTTCCCTAATCCTCATGAGTATGGGCAAGTTACCAACCAACTAGGATATGACCCTAATATTAGGACTATTGTTTCCTTTAAACCTCCCCACTATCAGCCACTTTTTATCTATGGGGGACTCAATAAATCCCTCAATGCTTCTACCACTTCTCTTCCACTTCAACCATTCACTATCGATTTATCATACCTATACAAATAAAACTTTTCTAGGACATAACTTCATTGGTGTGCTTGAAAAGGCTTAGATCTTGGGTGATATGAGTATGCCCCACATGAATTGGTCACCATTGATACCAAGAATCCACATGAGAATCATAGACCTAGTTTCATCTTACCTAATAAGAAGAAAACTAAATAACCCATTCTTACCATTGTTGAGGAGGATATCCACTCCTCACTGACCTCACCTCTACTTACATGTGAGGATGATGAATCATCCCACCAGATGTTTTTCATCAACATGAATAGCCTTAGACCCTTGACTTATCATAAGGAGGGAACAACAGTAACCATCCTTTGAACCATCTTAAAATGATAGGAGATGAATCTCCTATCATTAACACTATTCAATGTTAGGATAATGATTCTATTCTCACCTATTTTGGTCTCCAAAATTATTCAATCCACAAGTCCATTTCTCCTAAGCCTTTGACCATATTGAATTAATCCACCATTAATATCAACATGGGTAATCTAAATAACCCTTTCATTGACAAAATTATCCAATCATTGACTACCAAGGAACTTCAAGACTTCCCCTCTTTCCTCCAAGACTATAGCATAACCTTTGATTGGTCTTATAATGATATTCCTAGAATTGACCCAACCATTACTACCCATAGCATAGTCACTCACCATGATCCCAACCCTGTCAATTAAAATCTTTAATGCATGCATCCTTACCTAGCCCTTATCATCAAAGAAGAGCTTCAACATTTTCCATATATCAATTTAATTCAACCTATTGACTACCCCCAATAGGTCTTGAATGTCATGACTATCACCAAAGTCATAGGGGGACTATGCATTTGTGTGGACTTTCATGACCTCAACTTTGACTACGCTAAATATAACTTCCCTCTACCTAGCATTAGGCAACTTGTTGATCTTATAATTGGCCATGAAATGTTATCTCTCATGGATGGGTTCTTGAGTTATAATCAGATCCTAATTACACCCAAAGAAAAACATAAAATTTATTTTACCACCCCTTGGGGAACCATCTGCTATAGCTTCATGCCTTTTGGACTAAATAACACTGGTGCAACCTACCAACATGTCATGACCTATATTTTCCATGACCTTATCCAAAATATTATAGAGCACTATGTGGATGACCTTCTTAGAAAATAAAAACTCTAAAAAGATCACTTAGTCATTCTTAAGATCATGTTTGAGTGACTTATCCATTACCATGTCTACCTAAACCCTGAAAAGTGTATTTTTGGGGTATTATCAGGAAATCTTATTGGATTCATTATCTCCCTTCATGGAATAAAATTTGATCTTGCCAGGATCAAATCCATCCTTGAAATGCTTCCTCTAAGCAACTCCATATCTTGCAAAGGAAGCTACAATCCATTCATCATTTTACTTCCCAACTTTTAGACTAGTGTCAGTCCTTTCACCACCTTATGAAGAAGGAAGTCTCTTTCAAGTGGAATAGTGATTATCAAGAGTCATTTTATTCACTCAAAAGGTTCCTTTTGTCACCACCTATTTTTACCCCTCCCAAGGATAACCAACCTTTATACCTATATATCTCTACCATTGACCATTCCCTAGGGGTAATACTAGCTCATTGAGATGAAAAACATAGAGAGCAAGTCATATACTACATTATTCACATGATTATAGAGTAAGAGACTCGGTATACCCATAATAAGAAACTTTTATTAGCTTTAGTATTTGTGGCTACCAAACTTTATCATTACCTTTTTAACCATAAAACTTATGTCATAACCAATAATGACCCACTCAAGTACATGCACTCCAAACCATCTCAAAACTATCATATGGCCAAGTTTCTCATGCTCTTAAAAGAGTTTGACCTTGATTTACTTTATTAAAATTTAATTAAAGGATAATTAATTACCAACCAATTAGCTAAAGCACCTTTAGCAGATAACTAACCTCCTCCTCTTGAGTTCCTTGATGAGTCCATCATGATCCTCTCTCAAGTGGATTTCTCCTATCAAGTCACCAAGTTCTTCGATGGATCAAAGTGTGAATATGATGGGAGAGCTAGTATCATCCTTATCCCCTTTAATGATGAGACTCTACCTTTGTCCTTCAAGCTTGATTTTGAATGTACCAACAACATGGCTGAGTATGAAGCCTTAATGATAGGCCTTCAAACTAACTCAACCCTAGGATTTAAAATAATCAATATCTTTGGTGACTCCCAAATTATAATCAATAAAAAAAATGACTCTTACCAGTGTAATAATGTTGTTTGTAGTAGCACAAGAAACTAGTTGATGAACTCCTAGCATCATTTGAAAACTACTGCATCTAATCAACCTCATGATCTACTAATAAGTTCATCAACACCATGGCTTACCTTGCCTCTTAGATCCCATCTGTACCCTCGAGATATAAGCTATCTATCATTATGCATAGGCTTACCCAACCATCCTACGTTAAACTAGATTCTCCCACCATTTTTAATGTGGAGGAGACTCAACCTAACCTTTGGTATCATCAAGCCTTTGACTACCTTAACCTAAGAATAATTCCTTCTATCCTCTATAAGAATGATCAAAGAGTGTTTATCTAGAGTACCTCTCTCTATACCATTATGGGGGGAATCCTCTACAAATGTGGCTTTGATGGTCTCCTCTTCCATTGCCTACATAGTCATGAAGCCTCTCACAATATCAAGGAAAAACATGATGGAATCTATGGAGGACACTTTAGTGGCCTCATTTTATCTAAACGTATCTTTTGTCTTAGCTATTATTGGCCTACCCTTAGCCAATACTATTTTGATAATATGAAAAAGTGTGTCAAATGTTAACAACATGCTAATTTGTATCACTCACCTAGTCATAGCCTTTGAGTTTCCACTAATTTCTATCCCTTCTCACAATGGGGTCTAGACCTAATTGGTGAAATTAATCCCCATTCCTCATAGTGGCACCATTCTACTATCATGGCAATTGAGTATTTTACTAGGTGGGTAGAGGATATCCCTTTAGTCTTGACCAAAGTAGAAAATATTATCAACCATCATATCATCTACCACTTTGGTTTTCCTTATAATATTATCACCAACAATGGTAAATACTTTAAGAACAAGTAGGTTTAGGGTTTATGTGATGCATTTGGCATTAAGTTAAGCTTTTCATTTCCCTATCACCCTCAAGCTAATAGATAGGTATAATCCTCTAACAAAATTCTTAATAACATGCTAACTAAAATGGTTAATGCAATAGGTTGGGATTGGCATTTGCACATCCTCTTCACCTTGTGGGCATATTGTACTAGCATTATAACCCCTACAAGTGTCACCCTATTTTACCTTGTGTTTAGAGTAGAGGCCATCTTACCTCTTGAATTATAGATACCCTCTCTTTGTATCTCTTTGCAAGAGTTTATTTTGGTAGACGATTATCATCAACAATATTTATCCCAGCTCGAGCTACTTGATGAGTGTCATTTAGCAACCCTTACCCATATTCATATCTATCAAGAGCACATCAAGCATGCCTATAAAAAACACCTTAAAGTGTGAGACTTTAATATTAGAGATCTCATCCTAAAATAAAACCAACATGTCACTAATATGGATAAAATCAAGTGGGGTAAGTTTTTTTTCAATTGGCTTAGATCTTATATCATAACCCAAAAGTATGGATTAGGAGATTATCAATTGTCTTCCCTCAAAGCCCACCTAGAACCTGAGCCCCTCAATGCTTCACATCTACATCTATTCTTTTGTATAGAAGAATCATGTTCACCTTTTATCTAACTTAAGCTCATCCCTTGCTATCTATTCACATTCCATCTCCTATTTTAGGGGAAATTGATTAAAATAGAATCATGTGATTGAATATCACTAGCATATCCTTATCTTAAATAATGGGCATTATGGTTCTATCCATGGCATGTTTCTCATGGTACTTTCCACACCTTCCTAGGATGGATTCCCATGATCCTTATCACCTAAACCTCTTCACACCTAATCAACCTTCTTGTGATTTTAGTTTTGCCTTCATAAAGTTGACCCACTAAGCTAGCCTAAGTAAGACTATGTCAAGTAATATCAAAGAAAATAAAATAAAATTATATCACTTGCAATCATGGGTCATTCTTAGCATTCACAGACTACTCCCTTGAAGGATAGATATTAAAAATCTACTTTGAAATTTTCAAAATGTAAGGTGGGCTGCTCCCTCGAAGGATAACCATCAAAATCATTCAACAAAACACATAAACTTAGACCACTCCCTTGAAGGATGGTTGAGTAAGCATTTGTCAAAAGCATAGTAATTTCTTAGAAGCTTCCCACATCAATCAACTTCCCATATACAACAACCAACAAAAGACCCATTATCAAAATTATAACAAAAAAACTAATATTAAAAACCATAATTAGCTCTCAAACAACATAATAAGGTGAAATTCACAATCAAATTTCATAGGTATACTTCCTACATCAATCAGTATACATATTTTTGATATAGGCTTGTTTACCCTAATTCTTTAGACACCTATGGTGGAGGCATGCTAGTCTCGCAATAGGATTCTATTTTCACCAATATCCCATTTACACTATATGCAAGGTATTTTTAAGCTTACTTGACATTATGTGTCCAAGACACATTTTAACCAACTAACGAACACTAATATGAAGTATTTAAAGGGCTTATGTTCATTAAGTCAATCCAACTTTGGTTTTTATTTTAGTCCTTGTCAACAAAAAGGCATCATGCCCTTCTCCTATCCTATTGTGATTAGTTGATATTTTCATATGGCATATGTCTCTTTAATATATTCTTTAGTCTCCCATCTAAGGTTGTTAATTAAAATACCTTATGTGTTTTATCCTCAAAAATCAACAACCAATCATAACCATTAATAATAAGCATCACCATAAAAGACATCATAAAGAAATAACATCCACAAACATTTAAAAAATCAACCATTTTCCACCACATGTCTAAATCCTACTAATATAATATATACACATTAATATCTATCATGTCATAAGCATAACCATAATATTAATGCCATCTCAATCAACCATAACATAAGAAATAAACACCAAACAACATATCAAACATCACATCATAAGTATTAATCATCAACACCCAACCATAAAGCATACACTATGAGCATAAGCATAAGCAAAGATCACATGTATATAAACTTGTGATTCAAATAACCATAATAACATATACATACATCCTCACCACACCGGCTCATAGGGTGGAATCAAAATGATATATAAGACACACACACACACACACACACACACACACACACACACACACACACACACACACACACACACACACACACACACACACACACACACACACACAACTATATAGCTATATCTAGGCCCCAAGATCACCATTGCCTCTTAGAGCACCACTAGATCTTGGTGCTTGCCCACCTGTTATGCCTACCAATCCCCCACCTATCCTTGTCTATCTTGATACAGATCCTATCCATTGACTTGGGGTCACCAAAACTACCCCACCTACTAATCTAGTCTCGTACTCACCCCATCAAAGCTCATTTGGAAATTATGTCAGAATAATAGCCTCATAGTACCATAACTCCTCCACTGTATCTAGGTATCATGTTGTAAGGGTAAAAATAGGTGGTGTTACCTTGATACTTCTTCTCCTCATCCTCTCTACCTCAGAGAGTCCCTCTCCTAAGTCACCAATCCTAGAGAGCTCCTTGCCTAATCCTTCTCACCTATGATAGTATCAAGATAATCCTATAAGGTCACAACTTGACCCTATAGTGTGATAATCTATCCCTATAGTGTGGCCACCTATCCCTGTAGTACCTATACCTATCCTTATGTATCAAATAATACCACCCCTACTTATTTATCATGGCTAGCTATATCCACAACCATTAGCCTCAGACCTCCATAATCCCCACCAAATATTATAGATACGTATATGTACTAATACCATACCATGTATCCATCTACAAACCTAGCATCATCTATCAGATCCCTAACTGATAGCTCATAATATGTTCCATCTAGCAATGTAGGAAAAGGCTATGGCACTACTAATAAGATACATGAATCCTCTCTCTTATACCTAGGGAATGGGCCTAAGATACATTATACTAGGCCAAACTATCAATGTACCCTATCAAATAGAATCATATTTACTTCCCCATCTTTCCTACCAAATATCCATCTAAAGCTCTATAGTGAGAGTGTTTATTTCATGTAACCTAGCCCTACTAAAAACTAGAAATATGGCCTCTAGGTGATATCTTTGACCACTAGTGCACCCTTAAACCACTCCACATCATGGGTACCACCCCCTGCACTTGATACAACAAAATCACCCCTTTATCACATGAAGCCAATGGGGAACTCTATTTGTGTGTACCCTATCCATGACAATCTCACTAGTTTCAACAACCAAATATACTCATAGGCTAATAATGTAGGACTAGGCTAACATTAATGCCATACCTCTTATGGGCCTTGAACCCCCACAACTCTCTATATATCTACACAAGGAAAACTAGCACCCAAGTGAATACGCTCGAACCTAACACTAACTCCACTAAAACCCCTAGTAGTAAGTATGAAAATATCCCATTGCTCAAGTTGAGGAGCCCAAAACATGTCACAATAATCATGATCATGGTTATGAGTCTCCTCTCAATTGGATCCCTCTGATATAATTTAGTATACCCAAATCCCCTGGAGCTCAAATTCAACAATCACAAATAACAAGTGAGTAAAAGTAATTTCAAAATCACTTTTACCCTATGGATTTTTAAGGTTTACACCCTAACCATCAATGATTAGGGTGATCATTGATAGTCTCCCTTGGGCACCCTTACCATCAATGGTCAGGATGCTCAATTTATTACATTACCCTTATAAATTCTCCTTTTTATCAAAACCAACCATTTCTTACCCACCCATGGAGACTACCTTCTCCACCCAACCTTACCACCTCAACACCTTATTTTTGTTTTATATTAGCCCAAATAGTGCATATTTTATGCCATGTTTTGCCTAATCCTTTGACTATAGTGATAACATTTCCATGTTGAACTTTTTGATCTTACACCACCTCACACTTACTTAACCCACTTGTGTCTTATTAGGAGCACTTCCTACATCAAATACCTATGACACTCGATCTATTTTTATTTTCTACAGGAACACTTCCTACTTTAGATACCCACCAGAAACACTAATCTTATCTAGGAGACTAAAAAGTGTACCCAACCACCATGCTTAAATACAGTCATATGGTAAATTGGTCACTAGTCCCTTATAACTAAACTTTATTGTTATCAACCATGGTAACCTTGTCTTTTCATGATCTTGCCTATCACACCTTTTATCACACTTTGTGTGCCTATTATACTTTAGTGCCTAGTGATGTCCACCTTTTTCATCACCTTCACAAACCCTTTCAAAAATGCATTTAATTTTAATTTACCTCATCACCTCCTAGTTTGAGGGGAACACCTCCTCCCATACTCAGGGCAATCAATAGACCTTTGACCAACATCAGTTTTTATTTTATAGTTGGTTGATTCTAAGCTATATAATAAAAAGGGGCAAAATGTAGACATTAGAAATATTTTAAGGTTGGTTTTGATAAAAAGGGGGATTGCTAAGGGTAATGAAAAAAACTAAACATCCTAACCATCAATGGTTAGGGTACTAAAGGGTGACCATCATCACTCAGGGTACAAACCCTAAAAATCTATGAGATAAACGTGATTTTGAAATGATGTTTACTTACTTATTATTTGTGATGATTGGCTTTTAGCTCTAGGTTATTTGGGTATTGAGTGGTGAAGGTACTTCATGAGGTTGTGCTTGATAAGTTATATGGTTGTCATCAAGATTATGTGGATGGTGGTGACCAATTAAGATGTAGGGAGCATGTGGGTGAAGGTGAAGATGAGTAGGTTTGTAGCTAATTCCATAGTGGTGCTCATGAAATGAGGTAGGGGTGCATTGATTTTGATAATTTTAGCTTTGAATTTATAAATGTATGGGTTAGGGGTAGTTTAAAATGTTTATTGTTAGACTTGGATACCCTATATAGGTTGGAGAGAAATGTGGGTAATTAGATGGGTAAATTTGGGAATTGATAGGGTGGGTAGAATATATAGGTTAGCTAATTAGGTTCATTTACATGTATCTTGGGTAGTGTTGAGGTGGGATAGGGTTTGGGTATTCCATCCATGAAACTCCCATAGTGACCATTCATGGTTAGGCCTAAACATCAATGGTTGACATCCATATAAAATTGGGTGTCTAACCATCGACAATCACCATGACTATCGATGGTTACCTAGTAATTTTTTTTAATAAGTACCTAAAAAATAGTTAAGGAAAAATGGGTTAGGTTTAATATGGATAATGATATTTTAGGTTCAGAGGGTATGTTTCATGAGTTCCTAATAAATAGGTAGAAAAGGAGAGGGGACTAGTTTAAGCTATGTAGGCTAGGATAGGTGTTACCAGTTTAAGTGAATGATGTGTGTTCTAAATTGGTGTAGGCTAGGGATTAAATTCAGATGTGTGATCAAGTGTCATGTATGTTCATTTAGATATAATAGGGAATGACTCGAGTAGACTAGGCCCATATGGATGAGGTGGGGTTATGAGTAATACGACACTATCAACATGTGCCTCGAGATGCATCTATGGTCGTAGCACTCATCAAGAGATGGGATCATACTATGAACTCCTTTCTACTACCAACTAGGGAGATGACCATCATATCTAAGGATGTTCATAAGATCATTTGACTTATACTCCATGGTGATCTGATATACCATATAGAGCAAGAGGAGTAGGATGATCACATCAAGCTATTATATGTAGATGATAGTGATTAGGTCAGATGGCATGCTATGGGATTTAGGTATACTATGTTATATCAAAGGGATCTAGCTAAGAGGACACTCATAACCATGCTCATGATTTCTATGATATGCTTTGGGCTTTTTTAATTAAGTAGTGGGATATTTTCATATTTTCTACTAGGGGTTTTAGTGGAGCTATTACTGGGTCAAAACTATTTGATTGGATGTCAATTTTGCTTGTGTCGATATATAGAGAGATATGGGGATTTAGGGCCCACAAGAGGTATGGCATCAATGTCAACCTAGTCCTACATTACTAGGCCTATAATCATATTCGAGTGATGAGACTAGTGGGATTGCCTTGGGTCAGGTACACATAAATAGAGTTCCCCGTTAGCTTTATGTGATAGAGGGGTGATTTTGCTATATTAGGTGCATGGGTTAGTACCCATGATGTGGAGTGGTTCAAGGGTGCATTAGGTGAACTAATGGTCAGAAATATCACTTAGAGGTCATACATCTAGTTTTTAGTATGACCAAGTTACACGAGAAACACACTTTCACTATAGAGATATAGATGGATATTTAATAGGCAAGATGGGGAGGTAGATTTGATTTCATTTGATAGGGTACACTGATAGTTTGACATGGTATAGGGTATCTTAGGCTCATTACCTAAGTATAAAAGAGAAGATTTAGATATCCTTCTACTAATGCCATAGCCTATTCCTACATTGTTAGATGGTACATATGAGGAGCTACCAATTAGGGATATGATAGATAATGTTAGGTTTGTAGATGTGTACATAGCATAGTATTAGCCCATATACATAACTATAGACATTAGTGGGGATGATGGAGGTGTGAGGCTAATTACCATGGATCCACTTGGCCATGGTAAATAGGCAAGGGCAACATTAACCACTACATAGGAATGCTATAGGTACTATATGGATAGGTACCCACACTGTAGGGTTAGATTTTCATACTACAAGGTTAGGTTGTAACCTTATAGGGTCAAATTTCTACTATCACATGTGAGAGGGATCAGGAAAGGAACTCTCTAGACTTGGTGAATTAGGATGTAAATTAGCATATTTTTTACATTTGAAACACTTTTTCACATAATCATAATAGTATTGGCTAAGGGTAGGCCAATAATAGCTAAGATGAAGGATACACTTAGCTACAATGAGGCCACTAAAGTTTATTCCATAGATTCCATCATGCATTTCCTTGATAGCATGAGAGGCTTCGTGACTATGTAGGTAATAGAAGAGGAAACCATCAAATCTGCATTTGCAAATGATTCTCCCCATAATGGTATAACAAGATGTACTCTAGATAAATGCTCTTTGAGCATTTTTGGAGAGGTTAGAAGGAACTATGCCAAGGTTAAGGTATTCAAAGGTTTAGCGATACCAAAGGTTAGGTTGGGTCTCCTCCACATTAAAAATGGTGGGAGAATCTAGTTTGACATAGGATGGTTGGGTAAACCTATGGATAATGATAGACAACTTAGATCCTGAGGGTGCATATAGGATCTAAGAGGCAAGGGAAGCCATGGTGTTAGTAAATTTTTTAGTAGATCATGGGGTCTATTAGATGTGGTAGTGTTTGAATGATGTTAGGAGTTCATCAACTAGTTGCCTCTACTACTAAAAAACATCATTCTTACACTGGTAAGAACCATTGATTTAAATAACCACAAGTTGGGAGTCACCAAAGATATTGATTTTTTTGACTCTTAGGGTTAAGGTAGTTTGAAGGCCTATCAATAGGACTTCATACTCAACCATGTTATTGGTACATTCAAAATAAAACTTAAAGGAAAAACATAAAATATCACCATCAAATGGAATAAGGATAATACTGGCTCCCCCACCATGTTGACACTTTGATCCATTGAAGAACATGGTGACTTAATAGGTGACATTTGCTTGAGATAGGAATGGACTCATCAAAGAACTCAAGAGGAGTTTGGTTATTTACTAAAGTTACTTTGGCTAATTATTTAATAATTACTTATCCTTTAATTAATTTTTGCTAAATTAAATCAAGGTCAAAATCTGCTAGGAATATGAGCCACTTGGCCATACACTAGTTTTGGTATGGCTTGGAGTATATGTACTTGAGTGAGTCATTGTTAGTTATGACATAGGTTTTATGGTTAAGAAGGTAATGGAAACATTTGTTAGCCATGAAGACTAAATAAAATAAAATTTTCTCAATATGGGTATACTGAGTCTCATACTCTACAAATATATGGCTAATGAAGTATATGGTTTGCTACATTAACCGTTAGGGATTGGTCAATGGCAGAGATATATAGGTATAAATTTTGGTCATCCTTGGGAGGGGTAAGGATAAGTTGTGAAAAAAGGTACCTTTTGTCAAAGGCCTCTTGACAATCACTATTCCACTTTAAAGATACAACCTTCTTCAAAAGGTGGTGGAAGGGCTGGCACTGATTTGAAAGCTGGGAAATAAAACGATGAATGGATTACATCTTCCCTTGCAAGCTATGGATTTTTTTGAGGTTGGTTGGAGGAAGCATGTCAAGGATGGATTTGATCTTGGTGGGATCAAATTTGATCTCATGAAGGGAGATGATGAAGCAAATAAACTTTCTTGATAATACCCCAAAAATTCACTTTTTAGGGTTTAGGTGGACATCATAATGGATAATTTGCTCAAAGATGATCTTAAGAATGGCTAAGTGATATTTTTAGAGTTTGGATTTTTTGAGAAGGCCATCCACATAGTCCTCTACAATCATTTGGTTAAGGTCATAGAAAATATAGGTCATGGCATGTTGATAAGTTGCACTAACATTATTTATTCTGAGAGGCATGACTCTATAGCAGAAAGTTCCCCAAGGGGTGGTAAAGGTAGTTTTATGCTGATCTTTAAGTGAAATTAGGATATGATTGTAACTTGAGAACCCATCCATGATAGATAAGATCTCATGGTTAGATGTAAGATAAAAATTTTGGTCAATGCTGGGTAGAGGGAAATTGTCTTTGGGGCAGGAAAGGTTGAGGTCATGAAATTCCACATAAATTCATAGTCCCCCTATGGCTTTGGTGATAGACATGACATTATATACCCATTAGGGATAGTCAATAGTTTGAATGAAATTGATAGATAGAAGATGTTGAAGCTCTTTTTTTATGAGAAGGGGTATGTAGAGATGCATGCATTAGAGCTTTTTCTTGATAGGCTTGGCATTATAGTGAGTGACTATGTTAAAGGTAGCAATGATAAGGTCAATTCTAGGCATATCAATATAAGACCAAGTAAAGGCTATACTACAGTCTTGGAGGAAAGAGGGAAAGTCCTGAAGTTCTTTGATGGTTAATGATTGGTCAATTTTGATAATACAGGGGTTATCTAGAGTACCCAAGTTAATATTTATGGTGGATTCATTTAACATGGTCAAAGACTCAAGAGGAAGGGACTTGTGGATTGAATAATCTATGTCACCAAGATAGGTGAGAATAGAATCATCATCTAGACAATGAATAGTGTTAATGATATGAGAGTCATCTCTTATCATTTTAGGATGGGTCAAAAGGATGGTTACAGTCACCCACTCCTTTTGATAAGTCAAGGGTCCAAGGCTGATCAAGTTAATGAAAAAAATCAGGTGGGATGTTTTCATCATCCTCAAATGTAAGTGGAAGTGAGGTTGGTGAGGAGGGGTTATCCTCCCCAACAATGGTAACAGTGGGTTTTTTGGATTTATTCTTATTAGGTAACATGAACCCAATTTTGTGTTTTTCATATGGCTTCTTAGTTTTGATGGTGACCAATTTATATGGGCCATGCTCATATTTCCCAAGACTGAATCCTTTCTAAGCAAATCAATGGAGGTATGTCTTGGCAAATTTTTGTTATTCTAGTTAGGATAAATTGGTGGTGAATGGTCTAGGTGGAAGAGAGGTGCTAGAAGCACTAAGGGATTTGTTGAGTCCCCCATAGATAAAATAGGTCTGATGGTAGGGAGATACAATCATATTCAGGTGTTGAGACTAGTGGGATTGTTAAATGAAATAATAGTCCTAACAATGGGGTCATATCCTAGTTGGTTGGTAAGTTTCCCATATTCATGGGGAGTAGTGAAAGTGTCAAGGGCTAAAAGGAAATATTCCCCTAGTGAAAGGTGATGGAACATGTATTTTAAAGTATCGATGGTAGGGATTTAGTGTGAAGGTATAGAGGAACTAGTTGATGCCTTATTGGTGGAAGGAGGTATGATATCTACTTTGGATTGACCTGGATGGTGATGACATGGCCCTCATTCTCAAACTTAATATAATGGTGGAGGGTAGAGGGAATGTAACCCATGGAATGAATCCAAGGTTGTCCCAATAAGACATTGTATTGGAATTCACCTTATACAACTTAGAAAATTTTGGGGAGCGTATGGGGTCCTAAATAGATATGAAGGACAAAAATTCCCAAGGCAGTGACCATGGTATCTTTGAAAGAGCAAAGAATGGATAAGGATTTAGACATGACATTATCCAATAAGTTGAGTTGGTTATAGGTGTAAGAGGAGATGATGTTAATGCTATCTCCCCCATCAATCATGACCTATTTGGTATAGGTTTGTTTGATGTAGTCAGTGATAAAGAGAGGAGGATCTAGGTCCTTAAGATGGATGAAGGATATTTTTGAATCCTTGAAGGTAACAAGGATAGAAATCTGAAGGGCACCAACAAAGGCATCTAGAGGTTGGGGGTCCTCGATTTGGACCTCAATGGATTAAAAAACCTCTATTAGTGCTTGGTAGTGATTGGGAGAGGTAGAGATCAAATCATATAAGCTCATATTTATTAGGGTCTGATCAAGTTGTTTTAGGATAACTCTCCTAATGGATTTTTGAAGGGTTAGATTGGGAGGTACCTAAGATAGACATCTTAGTTTTGGTCTAAGATGGATATGGTTGGGAATAGGTTGGTTAGGAGTTTGATGAGGGGTATGTCTGAGGAATGGACAACTTATCCTTCCCCTTATCCTTTTACTATGATCTTATGACCACATTGATAGTATGGATAGAAGGAGAGGTTGAGATGGAGGATTGGTCAGATTCATCTTCACTCTGAGGTGGGAGTGAAGGAGTAGGTGAGTGATGGGTAGGTATAGTTGGTGGTAGGATTGGTATTGGGATTATAGGAGGTTCATCTATTAATAGATCATCCTCATTGTAAATCTAGTGGATGATGGTTTAGAGAGCTTTGTAGTTCTATATATCATGGTCGGGTGTCCTATGATAAGAACATGCATGGTGGTCATTGTACCAGATGAGTTTAGAAGATATAGGTTCAAAAGGTTTTATGGGGGTTAGGGCTAATAAAGAGGTTTGTAATAACCTATGGAAAATGGTTTAATAATATTTGACCAAAGATGGTAAAGCTTTAGTGGTCTTTGCTTTGGTGATTGAAGTAGGAGTTTGTTTGTAAATAGGTTTGGTGAAATGTGTTTTGGGTAGGGTGGTATGCTTGCTTGATGTCTTTGATTCAGGAAAGGACATTGATGAGCTAGAGGTTTAAGATCACAAAGTATATAGTTTAGGTATTATTGGTGTGGTGAAAAGAGATGTATCAGAGAACAACTATGAAGGTGTAACCAAAAGAGGTGGTGGGGTTTTAGTAGAGGTAATTGGCTTCCTACTCAAGGTAGAGGGATGAGGCCACAAAATGGAGGGAAAGGTTAAGGGAGGTAAAATTTGGGATTCTCATATTTTTTTTGGTTTCACCTCTTTTTTTCCTTTGGTCTAGTGTTTTATGGTTAGGTTTGAAGAGGTTAGGTCCACCTTTATCGATAGATGACTAAGGCTTAGTGTAGGGAGGATAACAAGATTTTTGATTAGTTTGGTAGGTTTGGTATGAGAAGGTAACTCTATTTATTGGGGTCTAGGTGCCTTAGATGGTTGAGGGATTATTGGATTGGTAAAAGTTACTATTGGTTTGGTTGATAGGGTAGGAGATTGGATAATGAAAGTGGTGGGTTGGTCTGATAAATATATGGTTGAAGATTCTTGTTTGGTAATATAAGGTGACCCTAATTTTTGCCAAAATGTGGATGATCCATGTTAGGGTTGGAGATAAACTCCAATTTCTATGCTAGCCTAGAGAATGGTTTGTAGGTTGGTTTGATTCCTTGAATAATGAACCTAAAAGATAAGCTCTTAGCTAGAGACACAGGGATGGTAACCTTGTTCTCTTACTCAATTAAATATTGAAAGGTTTGGTTAGGTGGATCTTCTATGGGAGGAGTGGACATGGTGGTTTCCTCGTCAAGAATGATTTTTGAAGGGGGAGTAGGTTTTTTGGTAGTTGAAGGTAAAGACAGGGTGGTGATGGTTGGGAATTCTAGTATATTGGTTTAAAATGTGGTTGAGGACTCCATTACCTTAGTAATTTCTAGGAGAGAGGATGGAGTTTCATCAATTTGGGTATTTGAAGGAAGGGAAGGTGAGTACACTATCTCAATAGATATTGGAGAATCAAAAGATTGGACACTAGATTGCTCAAAAATGAGTACATCAAGGACCATGTTAAGTGTATGGGTATCATGAGAACACTCAATGTTGTTGCTCTCATTCTTGGTAAGAGCATGGTTTGGGAAAGGTTTCCTTAATATATCAATGGATTGGTTTTATTGTGTATTGGGGTTATCCAATGTAATCTCCCCCTTATCAATAAGGGACTAGACACGGCTTTTGAAGGTGTTACAACTACTGACATCATGTCTTATAACATGGTGGAAGGCACATAGATTATTCTCATTGTAAAAACTAAGAGTATGGTGAGAAGAGTCAAATTTTTAGGGTGTTTTGATAGGAGGAAGTTGGATGATATTAGATTTTAATAACTTATCTAAGATAGATGCATATGATTCTTCAAGTGGAGTGAATTGCTTTTGGTTGCTCCAGTTTTGGTTCCTTGGGTTTTCATTTGAGGAACTAGAGGAATTATATTGGTTTAAATAAGGTGAAGGAGTGGCTTTTAGGACAACCAAATTTGTGTTTCCCTTGATTTTGGTGTTGGTATTAGACTAGTATTTTGACATTGAGAAAGAAGCCTCATTGGTTTTATAGGTTGAATTCTTGTTCTTGAGCTTTAGCTTTCCTTCATCAATGGCTTAGTTCTCTAACTTATGTGCCATGGTAAAGTCTTCATAGAAGATTTATAAGCTTTGGATACATAATGTAGAGGAGATATGCTTGGCACATACCTGAGTAAAGATCTCTATGAGTTCATGTTGAGTCAAGGAAAAGGAAAGTTGGTTAATCATGCTCCTTTAATGAGCCAAAAAATTGGTAATGGATTCATCCTAAAACTACTGAATAGAGTAGAGGTTAGTGATAGAAACTTTCTTGGAGATATTGATCAAAAAGTGGTCCAAGAAGGTTTGATCTAGTTGGGTGAAAGAGAAAAGGGAGGACTTAGGTATAGCACTATACCAATCTAATACTAGATTGACTAGAGACATGGGGAAAAGTACAAAGGGGAATGTAATGACCATAGGTGATGAGATGAAAAGCACACCTAAATGCCTTAAGGTGTTGTTTGGGATCCTCCTTAATTTAAAATTTAGAGAAATTGGGAAGTTCCCATTAGGGAGGATATGGCCTAATAGGTACAGATGGATAGATGGGCTCATTACAAATTTGATCATATGACAAGATGTTGTGAGTACCCAAAATGGGTGACTCTAAAGTGGTCATATTCTACATAAGCATATTCATTAGGTTTTCTTGGGGTTATACACCTGGTAGGTTATAAAATGCATATTATTGTGGCAGTTGGGAGACATGATGATAGTGGGTAGAAGGTTGGGAGGCTACCACATATGGGCAAGTGGATGTCAATGTTTGGGTAGAGGATACATAAGGGTAGATAAAAGTATGTTGTTGAGTAGAGGTTACATGCCCTTGTAGATTAGGGATGAAGCCAAAGGTTGGCCCAAGGGGTGCTTGTTGGATAGGGGTGGTATCTAGGTTGGTGATCGATGGAAGGGTGGTAACCCTTATGTTAATTGGTGACAAGAGAGAGGGTATGGACACCACAAGGCTTTAAATCAGAGTAGTGGTTGATGGGTTTGAGTTATCTAAAGGAAGGTTGGTAGTGATAGAGCTAGGCACTCTTATTATTGAGTGGTTTGAAGGAGTAGAAGGTATAAGGGAAGTGATAGTTTGGGTTGGTTAGTTTTCAATAATATTCTTAAAAGGGTTGTTGGTTGATGAGGAAACTTGGGTAGTTAATGGTTGGGTAGTAACTATGGAAATAGAGGTACTCCCCATGATATTGAGAGGCATGCCATAGGGTGGATATTCAAGTGGGGTTAAAGTCAAAATATGGTAAGATGTGATTGTAAGATAATGTTGCAAGGCCATGGTGTTATTATCTAGGAAAGTGATAAAGTTTGCATCTCCTTGAGGGAACTCATAAGGGAAAGTAGGATAGCTTGAGGGGTGAGGATATTTTGTTAGTTTGGAAATGTAGGCCATAGATGAAGAGATAGAAGAAGTAGGTTATCTTGGTTATGGGTTTTTCTCTATAAGGTCTCTTTGTTGTTGGTGAGTGATAACCATACAAGATAAGGGAGATATAAATCATAAACAACATCACTAATTAGATAAATAGAAGACAATAAAATGATCAAATAAATTAAATCACACTCTAAAAGAAACATTAAGCCCTAGATTTTTAATTAATCTCACTTTTGACTTATGCCTTAAGAAAATGTGTGACTAAAATTTGTTTATAGAGTGGGTACTAGAAGGAGATCTAAGGTTGGTTTTAGGTAGTGTTTAGGCACTCAAAAATAATATATATTGTAATCAATACATGGCTTGGTAAGGGGGCCTACCCCTTCACTTCACACACCACAGTGACAAAAGTGTCGAGTGTTTAGCCAATATATATTGATATCCAGATATTATACTCAGCCAGAGAGCTGAGTTGGTCCTCCCCTTGGTAATGACCTCCAAGTAGGATCATTGGGAAAGGGTAAGGTTACTGCTAGGTGATGAAATCCTATTTAGGCCTTATCTAAAGTTGTTTGGTGTTTAATTGGTGAAAGTGGTTTGATTTAGTATATATAACAAAGAGTGAAGCTACAATAGATTACTTTGCCTTTTAGGTTAAGTTATGTGAACAAAACTTTCAATCAGTTGATGTATACTCTTGATTTTAAGCCCAAAAGAAGTTTTTTATTTCATTAATGAGTGTAGAATAGAGAGAGAATACAATCAGATAAGAACCCAAGTAGAGATACAAGGGTCCCACCAGGCATGCCAGAATGTTTTAGTGAATTTATGCTTATTATGAAATGAGGAAAAAAAGAAACATGTGTGGGTATGTTTTAAAAACCTATTTAATTATACATGCATTATAATCAAAAAATTATGAAGAGATACTTTTTGGATAGGGAGGATGACCTATAGATAATAAATCACTAAGAGAAGAAATTTAGACAATTTTCTCATGAATTATATCATGTAATAAAATTATTTATATATAAAAATAAATTTGAAAATAATGGAATAAATACAAATATTAAGAACAAATAAATAACATATTATCATAATAATAAGAGAAAATCAAAACCAGATAGATCAAAATACTGGGAATACTCAACTAGGCCACTTTAAGGTGGTAATATCCACAAAATTTACATAAGAACAAAATTCATAATATGAGGTTATAATGCTAACCATTAACTCCTATATATATTATACTAAGGTTATGGATAATCCAAAGGCCAACAACACTACCATTATGAAGATATATAAATTATTAGACAAATAGTTTAGTAGATTTCCTAGCAATAGCTAGATCCTAGACGTCAGAGCTTCCTTAGGGGATATCAATCCATATGTTTTAAACAATCAAGCTTATAAATATAATAGAAGGTACTTGCATCAATAATCAAAAGGTACTAAAATTGAATACAAGAATGACTGCTTAGAAAATAGACTAGAAATGATTAAATTAATGATAAACTAATTAATACTAATAGTAGAGGGTTGGGGTATACTTCAAAAAATCCAAAGGGGGTCTATGATTATGCAAGAACATGGAAAATTAGGTTTGGTTGGGTGGTGGTAGGTGAAAATAACTTGTTGATTTTCAATACCACAGTGATTGTCAATGGTTGGGCTGACCATCAATAGTTAAGGTGATCATTGGTAGTCAAGATGACCATCATCTGTTAGACAGACAATTGATGATTGAGTCAATCATTGATGGTTATTATGTAAGGATATGGGTTGGTAAATTACTAATTAACAAGATCCAAGATATAGATTTTGAGATATGGGTAAGGTTTGGGTTAATTTCAAAATGGAAATAAAGTAAATTAATGCTGATAAATAAGTACTTGTCTTATCAAAAGTTGATTAGGTGGATGATTGAGGTAGTTGACATGTTTATGGAATCTATCTTGATTCTAATAGAGTAACGGTACTTGATAACTTGGTGGAGAGGTGGAAAATTGACTCTCTAATATGATTTCTAGATTGATGGATCATTGACAATGATTGACCTACAAGAAAGAAACTCCTAGATGCACAAAGCTCTTGATAACAATTACAGATGAATTTCACCTTCCAACTCCTCTCTTCTTATAGGAATAAGTAAGAGGTAGAAGTGAAGGTTAAATTGGGCTATCTAAATTTAACTCACCTATGAAATGACTCACAATAGGATTTAGATGACTTATATATAAGAAAAAAATTAGGTAGTTTGCATATCCTTTGTTGAAGTGGTAGAACCTAACTATCGATGGTTAGGGTGGCCATTAGTAGTCAGCCTAACCATCAAAAATCAAGGTTAAAAGGTGAAAAGTGGTTAAAGGTTAAGTTAATATAATTGAGTTATATTTACTATAAGTTAGGTTTGATTAGGGTTTAAAGGGTCAAATGGTCCTAAGGGGGTATTAAGGTGGTTTAGGGGTACTTTGACACTCAAAATCATGGTGTGTGGATTTTCAATGTCTACATTTTGCCCCTTTTTATTATGCATCTTAGAATCAACCAACTATAAAACAAAAATTGATGTTGTTCAAAGGTCTACTAATTTACTCAAGTATGGGAGGAGGTGTTCCCCATCAAACTAGGAGGCAATGAGGTTAAATAGAATTAGGTATAGGTATGACAGTGTTGGTGAAGGTGATGATGAAGGTAGATGTTGTTGGGCACTAAAGTGCAAATAAGCACATAAAGTACAACAAAAGGTGTGATATCTAATATCATGTAAAGATGAGGTTGCCATGGTTGATAATAATAAATATTAGTTATAAGGGACAAATGACTAGTGTACCATGTGACCACATTTAGGCATGGTGGTTGGGTATACTTCTTAGTCTCCTAAATAATGTCAATGTTTCCAGTGGGTATACAAGGTAGGAAGTGCTCCCATAGAAAACACAAATAGATTGAGTATCATAGGTATCTAAGGTAATAAGTGCTCTCAAGAAGACACAAGTGGGTTAGGTAAGTGTGAGGTGGCACAAGATCAAAAGGGTCAACATGGCAATGTTATCATTATAGTCAAAGGTCTAGGTAAAATGTGTCACAAAATGTGCACTAGTTGGGCCAAAATGAACCAATGATGAGGTTTTGAGGTGGTTAGGTTGGGTAGAGAAGTTAGTCTCCATGGGTGGGTAAGAAATGGTTAGTTCTCATAAAATTGGGGCTTGTTAAGGGAAATGCAACAAATTGAGCATCTTGACCATCAATGATTAAGGTGTTCAAGGGTGACCATTGATGGTCACCCTGATCATTGATGATCAGGGTGCAAACCCTAAAATCCATGGGGTAAAAGTGATTTTTAAATTTATTTTACTCACTTGTTGTTTGTGATCATTGACTTTGAGCTCTGGGCAATTTGGGTGTTGAGTGGCAAAGGTACTTATTGAGGGGTACTTGTTGAGTTGGATAGTTGGCATAGAGTTGAGGTGGATTATGGTGACCAGTTAGGATGTAGGGATTACATGGGTATGGGTGAGGATGAGTGGGTCTGTGACTGACTCTATGATGGTGGTCATGAAATGAGGGAAGGGGTACATTGATTTTGATAGTTTTAGATTTAAATTTGTAAATATAGGGGTTAAGGGTAGGTTAAAATCCTTGGTGTTGAATTGGGATGCCTTAGGTAGGTTGGAGAGAAATATGGGTAATTAGATAGGTGAATCTAGGATTGATGGGGTGGGTAGGTGATTGGGGGTGGGTAGAATGTATAGGTTAGCTAAATAGGTTCATTTACATGCATCTTGGATAGTGTTGAGGTGGGATATGTTTGGGTGTTCTAGCCATGGAATGCTCATAGTGACTATTGATGGTCAGGACTAACCTTTGATAGTTGACATCCATATAAAAATGGGTGTCTAACTGTCGACAATCAACATGACCATCCATGGTCACCTACTAAAAACGTTTTTTAATAAGTGCCTAAAAAATGGTTAAGGTAAAATTATATGGGTTTTCTATAAATAATGATCTTGTAGGTTGATGGTTTAGGTGACTAAGGTGTGTTCTGAATTAGTGTAGGCTAGGGATAAAATTTAGATGCATGACTAAGTATCATGTATCTTCACTAAGATACAATAAGGGATGACTCTAGCTAACTAGGCCCACATGGATGAGGTGGGGTGAGGGGCAATGAGGAACTATCAGTATGTACCTCAAGATGCATCTATGGTCATAGTGTTCATCGAGAGATGGGATCCTACTATGAACACCTTTCTACTATCAACTAGGGAGATGACCATCCTATCTGAGGATGTTCATAAGATCACTTGACTTCCACTCCATGGTGATCCAATATACCACATAGAGTGAGAGGAGTAGGATGATTACATCAAGCTATTGTATGGAGATGAGAGTGATTAGGTCAGATGGCATACTATGGGATTTAGGTATACTACATTATATTAGAGGGCTTCAACTGAGAGGAGACTCATGACCATACTCATGATTACTATGATTTGATTTGGGCTTCTTGACTCAATTAGTAGGATATTTTTGTATTTACTATGGGGTTTTTGGTGAAGCTATTATTTGCTCAGACCATATTTAGTTATGTTTATAGTTTTACTTGTGAATATCTATAAAGAGTTGTGGGAGTTTAGGATTCACAGAAGGTAAGGCATCAGTGTCAACCTAGTCTTACATTGTTGGTCCTATGAGCATATTTAGGTGATGAGACCAATTGTATTACTATGGGTAGGATACACACAGATAGATTTCTCTATCGGCTTCATATGATGGAGGGGTGATTTTTTTGTATTAGGTTCATCGAGTGGTGCCCATGATGTGGAGTGGTTTAAGGGTTCACTAGGTGCACTATGGTTAGAGATATCACTTGGAGGCCATATGTCCAATTTTCAATATGGCCAGGTTATAGGCATTAGACATTCTCATTATAGAGCTATAAGTAGATATTTGGTAGGTAGAGATTATTCTATTTGATAGGGTATGCTGATATTTTATCCTAGTATAGGGTATTCTCATCCCATTCCTTGGGTATAGGAGAGAGGATTCAAAGATCATATTGTCAGTGTCATAGCCTATTCTTACATTTCTAGATGGTGCATATGAGGATTTACTAGTTAGGGCTCCAATAGATGATGCTAGGTTTATAAATGGGTACATGGCATGGTATCAGCCCATATACATAGCTATAGACATTGGTGGGGATGATAGAGGTGTGAGGTTGATGGCCATGGATCTAGCTGGCTATGATAAATAGGTAGGAATTGTGTTAGCCACTAAAAAAGGATAGGTATAGGTACTATAGGGATAGGTGGCCATGTTGTAGGGATACATTGTCACACTATAAGGCTAGGTTACAACCTTATAGGGTCAACTTGATACTATCATAGGTGATAAGGATTAGGCAAGGACCTCTCTAGGTTTAGTGATTCAGGAGAGGGACTCTCTGAGGTAGAGAGGAGGAGGATTAGTAGTAGGATAGGTAGCAACACTCAAATTTACCCCTACAACATGATGCCTATATATAATAGAGGAGCTATGGTTTTATGAGGCTATTATTTTGGCAAAATATCTAAATGAGCTTTGATGGGGTGAGTACAGGGCTAGCTTAGTAGGTGGGGTGATTTTGGTGACCCAAGGTCAGTGGGTAGGATGGGTATCTAGATAGATAGGGATAGGTGGGGGATATGTAAGCATAGCAGGTGGGTAGACACTAGGATCCAATGGTACTTTAGGAGGTAGTGGTGCACTTGGGGCATAGATATAGCTCTCTCTCTCTCTCTCTCTCTCTCTCTATATATATATATATATATATATATATATATATATATATATATAGGCATAGCATGTGGGTAGACACCAAGATCCAATGGTACTCTAGGAGGTAATGGTGCACCTGGGGCATATATATAGCTCTCTCTCTACACACACACACACACACACACACACACACACACACACAGGATTTTTGTATATCATTTTGATTCTATCTTATGAACTGATGTAGTGAGGATGTACATTTTTGAGAGAAAGTCTACCTATCTACATGTACACATTATTGTGGTTATTTGACTCATGAGTTTATATACATGTGATATTTGCTTATGCTCATGCTCATAGTGCATGATTTATGGTTGGGTCTTGATGTTTAATGTTTATGATGTGATGTTTGATATGTTATTTGGTGTTTATTGACTATGTTATGGTTGACTAAGATGGTATTAATATTATGGGTATGATTATGGCATGATAATCTTAATGTGTATATACTACATTAGTAGGCTTTAGGCATGTGGTGGAAATGGTTGCTTTCTTAAATGCTTATAGATGTTATTGCTTTATGATGCTTGCTATTGTGATGCTTGTTATTAATTGTTATGATTGGTTATTAATTTTGGAGGATAAAACACAAAGTATTTTAATTAATAACCTTAGATGGGAGACTAAAGAATATAATCAAGAGACATACGTCATAATGAAAATATCAACTATTAACAATAGGATAGGAGGAGGACATGATGTCTCTTGTTGATAAGGAGTAAAACAAAACCAAAGTTGGATTGAATTTATAAATATAAGCCTTTTTAATGCTTTGCATTAGCATTCGTTATTTGGTTAAAAGGTGTCTTGACCATATAATATCAAGTAAGCTCAAAAATCCCTCGCATATAGTATAAAGGGGAGATGGGTGAAAATAGAACCCTATTGCGAGACTATAATTCCTCTACTATAGGTGTCCAAAGAACCAAGGTAAACAAGCCTATGTCAAAATAGTGTAGACTAATTGATGTGGGAAGTCTACATATGAAAGATGATTGTAGCTTTAACCTTATTATGTTGTTTGAGAACCAATTGTGGCTTTCAATATTAGTTTGTTTTGTTTCTATTTTGATAATGGGTCTTTTGATGATTTTTGTATATGGGAAGATGATCGATGCAAGAAACTTTCAACAAATTACTATGATTTTAACAAATTCTCACTTAGTGATACTTCGAGGGAGTGGTCTAATTTTATGTGTTTTATTGATTGATTTTGATGGTTATCCTTTGAGGGAGTAGTCCACCTTACATTTTGGAAATTTCAAAATAAATTTTCAAAAATTGTCCTTCAAGGGAGTAGTCTGTGAATGCTAGGAATGACCCATGATTCTTAGTGATAGAAATTTTGTTATTTTGATTTGATTTTGCTTGACATAGTCTTTCTTAGGCTGGCTTAGTGGATCACCTTTATGAAGGCAAAAATAAAATCACAAGAAGTTTGATTAGGTTTGAAGAGGTTTAGGTGACAATAATCATGGGAATCTATCTTATGAAGGTGTGGAAAGTACCATGAGAACCATACCATGGGTAGAGCCATGATGCCCATTATTTAAGATAAGGATATGTCAATGGTAGTGAATCACTTGATTCTATTTTAATAAGTTACCCCTAAAATAGGGATATGGAATGTGATTGGATAGCAAGGGATGAGCTTAAGTTAGAAAAAAGGTAAATATGATTCTTTTCATAAAAAAAATGGATGTAAATGCGAAGCATTGAGGGGCTCAAGTTTTGGGTGGTCTTAAAGGGAAGACACCTGATAAGCTCTTGATCCATACTTTTGGTTATGATATAAGATCCAATCTAATTGAAATCAAACTTACTCCACTTGATTTTATCCATATTAATGACATGTTGGTTTTCCTTTAGGATGAGATATTTGATATTGAAGTATTACACTTTAAGGTGTTTGTTATAGGCATGCTTAATGCACTCTTGATAGACATGAAAATGGGTAAGGGGTGCTAAACAATGCTTGTTAAGTAGCTCAAGATGGGATAAACAATGTTGATGATATTTGTCCTTTGAAATAATATCTTATAAGGATATGTGAAGAGAGGGGATTTGGACTTCAAGAGGCAAGATAACCTCTACTCTAAACATAAAATAAAATGGGGTAGTACCCATAGGGATTCTAATGCTAGTATGATATGCCCACAAGGCAAAGGGGATATGCAAATGTCAATCCTAACTTGATGCATTGACCATTTTAGTTATCATGTTATTAAGAGTTTTATTATAGGCTCATGCTTGTCCATTAGCTTGAGGGCAATAGGATGAGGATAAGATTAACTCAATGCCAAATGAATCGCATAGACCTTAAACCTACTTGTTCATAAGGGATTTACCATTATCAGTGATAATTTTATTATGAACATCAAAGCAGTAGATGATATTATGTTGATAAAGTCAATTATCTTTTTAATTTTGGTCGACACTAAAGGGATATACTTTACCCACTTGGTAAAATAATCAGTCACTGTAATAATATAATGGTGTTGTTGTAAGGAATGGGGATTAATTTCACCAATGAGAGGTCTAAACCCCATTGTTAGAAGGGCCAAAAATTAGTGGAAACTCAAATTCTATGGCTAGGTGTGTGAGGAAAATTAACATGTTGTTAACATTTGACACACCTTTTCACATAATCATAATAGTATTGGTTAAGGGTAGGCAAATAATAGCCAAGGTGAAGGATATACTTATCTATAGCAAGGCCACTAAAGTGTCCTTCATAGATTCAATCATGCATTTCCTTAATAGTGTGAGAGGCTTTGTGACTATGCATGAAACATAAGAAGAGACCATCAAAGCCATGTTTGTATAGGATTCCCCCCATAATGGTATAGTGAGAAGTACTCTAGATAAATGTTCTCTGAGCATTCCTAGAGAGGCTAAAAGGAACTATGTAAAGGTTAAGGTAGTCAAAGGTTTGTTGATACCAAAGGTCAGGTTGGGTCTCCTCCACATTGAAAATGGTGGGAAAATCTAGTGTGACATAGGATGTTTAGTTAAGTCTGTAGATAACAATAGATAGATTAGTGATTGATGGTGCAGATAGGGTCTAAGAGGAAAAGGAATCCATGGTGTCGACTAACTTGTTAGTAGATCATGGGGTTGATTGGATGTGGTAGTGTTTGAATGATGCTAGAAGTTCATTAAATAGTTGTTTTTATTACTACAAAACATCATTCTTACACTGGTAAGAGCCATTGATTTAATTAACCATAAGTTGGGAGTCACCAAAGATTTTGATTTTTTTAACTCCTAGGGTTAAGGTAGTTTGAAGGCCTATCACTAGGGCTTCATAATCAACCATGTTGTTGGTACATTCAAAATAAAACTTAAAGGACAAAAGTAGAGGATCACCATCAAAGGGAATAAGGATGATATTGGCTCCCCCACCATGTTGAAACTTTGATCTGTTAAAGAACATGGTGACTTAATAGGTGAAATCCAATTGAGATAGGGTCACAACGAACTCATTAGGGAACTCAAGAGGAGGAGTTTAGTTGTCTACTAAAGTTTCTTTAGCCAAGTGGTTGGTAATGACTTGTACTTTAATTGAATTTTGATAAATTAAATCAAGTTCAAACTCTACTAACATCATGAGCCACTTGGCCATACACTAGTTTTGGTATGGCTTGGAATGCATGTACTTGAGTGTGTTGATGTTGGCTATGACATAAGTTTTATGGTTAAGATGGTAATGGTGAAGTTTGATAGAAAAAATTATTAAATCTAATCAAAGTTTCTTAGTATATGGGTATACCAAGTCTCGTACTCTACAAGTGTGTAGCTAATGTAGTATACATCTTGCTCTTTGTGTTGTTTTTCTCAGTGAACCAACATTGCCCCTAGGGAATGATCAATGATAAAGATATATAAGTATAAAGGTTGGTCATCCTTGGGATGAGAAAGGATAGGTGGTGACAAAAGGTACCTTTTGAGTGAATCAAAGACCTTTTAACAATCATTATTCTAATTAAAAGAGACATCCTTATTTAGAAGGTGGTGGAAGGGTTGGCACTAGTCTAAAGGCTAGGAAATAAAATAATGAATGGATTATAGCTTCCCTTGCAAGCTACAGAATTACTTGAGGTTGGTTGGATGAAACATGTTGAGGATGGTTTTGATCTTGGTGGGATTGAATTTGATCCCTAAATAGAGATAATGAATCCATGAAGTTTTCTCGATAACACCCTAAAATGTACTTTTTAGGGTTTAGGTAGACATTATAATGGATAAGTCATTCAAATATAATCTTAAGAATGACTAAGTGATCATTTCAAAGTTTGGATTTTTTGAGAAGGTCATCCACATAGTCCTTTAAAATCTTATTTATAAGTTCATGAAAAATATAGGTCATGGCATGTTTATAGGTTGCACCGATGTTCTTTAGTCTAAAAGGCATGACTCTATAGTAGAAAGTTCCCTAAGGGGTGGTAAATGTAGTTTTATGCTGATCTTTGGGTGCAATTAAGATCTAATTATAAATTGAGAACTCGTCCATGAGAGATAACATCTCATGGTTGGCTATAAGATAAAAATGATGGTTGATGCTAGATAGAGGGAATTCATCTTTGGGGTAGGTGAGGTTGAGGTCATGAAATTCTACACAAATGCATAGTCCCCCTATGGCTTTGGTGAGAGGCACAATATTTGAGACCCATTGGGGGTAGTCAATAGGTTGAATGAAATTGATAGAAATAAGACATTAAATCTCTTCTTTGATGAGAAGGGTTATACAAGAATGCATGTATCAAAGATTTTGATTGACAGGCTTGGGATTATGGTGAGTGGCTATGTTATGGGTAACAATGGTGGGGTCAATTTTAGGCATTGTTATAAGACCAAGCAAAGGCTCTGTTACAGTCTTAGAGAAAGAGGGGAAGTCTCAAAGTTTCTTGACAGTTGTGAATGGCTAATTTTGACAATTTGGGGGTTATTCAAAGTACCCAAATTGATATCTATGGTGGATTGATTCAACATGGTCAAAGACTCAGGAGGAAGGGATTTGTGGATTGAAGAATCTAGGGCACCAAGATAGATGAGAATAAGATCATCATCCTGGCACTAAATAGTGTTAATGGTAGGAAAATCATCTCCTATCATTTGAGGATGGGTTAAAGGGATGGTTATAGTTACCCCTCCTTTTGATAAGTTAAGGGTCCAAGACTGATCATGTTGATGAAAAAAAAGTTAGGTGGGATGATGTCATCATCTTCATACATAAGTAGAGGTGAGGTTAGTGAGGAGGGGATATCCTCCTCAACAATGGTAATGGTGGGTTTTTTTATTTTCTTCTTATTAGGTAAAATGAGACCAATTTTATGCTTCTCATGTGGCTTTTTGGTTTCAATGGTGACCAATTCATGTGGGCCATGCTCATATTGCCCAAGACTAAAGCCTTTCAAGCACATCAATGGAGGTATGTCTTGGTAAAGTTTGGTTTATCTAGGTAGGAGAAAATGATGATGAATGGTCAAGCTAGTAGAATCATTGAGGGATTTTTTTAATCCCCCATAGACAAAATGGGTTTGATGGTGGGGAGGTATGAAGGAAATAATAGTCCTAACAGTAGGTTCATATCTTGGTTGGTTGGTAAGTTATTAATACTCATGGGGGGTAGCGAAAGTGTGAAGTACTAAAAAGAGATATTCCCCCAATGAAAGGTGATGAAACATGGATTCTAAAGGGTTGATGGTAGGGATTTGGTTTAAAGGTATATAGGAACTAGTTGATGCCTCATTGGTGGAAGGAGGTATGATATCTACTTTGGTGGTTGAAGGTTAGGTTTTAGTGGTTAAGGGTATACTGGATGGGGGTATGAGGACATAATTAGGGTGATATGTCATATTACATGTTGAGAAAGGACTTAGGTTGGCCTAGATGGTGATGACCTAACCCTCGTGCTTGAACTTAATGCAATGGTGGAGGGTAGAGGAAATGTAACCCATAGAGTGAATCTAAGGTCACCCCAATAAGATGTATTGGAATTAACCTTCTATAACATATAAAATTTTGGGGAGCATGTGAGATCCTAAATGGATATGAAAGAAACTATTTCCCAAGGTAGTGTCCATGGTATCATTGAAGGAGAAAAGAATGACCAAAGATTTGGACATGAAATTGTCTGACAAGTTGAGTTGGTTGTAGGCATGAGAGGAGATGATGTTAATGATAGCTCTCTAATCAATCATGACCTATTTGATGTGGGTTTGGTTGATGTAGGAAGTGATAAAGAGAGGAGGATATGGGTCCTCAAGATAGATGGAGGGTATTTCAAAATCCTTGAAGGTAATAAGGTTGGATATCTGAAGGGTATCAACAAAGGTGGATAGAAGTTGGGGGTCCTTAGGTTGGACCTTAATGGATTACAAAGCCTCTATTAGTGCTTGGTGGTGATGGGAAAGGTAGAGATCAACTCTTAAAAGCTCATCTTTGTTGGGGTATGATGAATTTGTTTGAGGATTAATCTCTTGATGGGTTTTGAGGGGTTAGATTGGGAGGTACCTAAGATAGACACATTGGGTTTAGTCAAAGATGGAGATGGTTTGATGTAGGTTGGTTGGGAGTTTGAGGAGGGCTATGTCCAAGGAATGGGCACCTTATCTTTCCCCTTATCATTTGTTATACTATTGTGACAATGTTGTTAGTATGGATAGAAGGAGAGGTTGAGCTGAAGGATTAGTTGGATTCATCTTCACTCTAAGGTGGGAGTGGAAGAGTAGGTGAGTGCTGGGTAGGTATGGTTGGTGCTAGGATTGATATGGTGATTATAGGAGGTTTGTGTATTAATAGATCATCCTCATCATAAAGTTAGTGGATGATGTTTTTAAGAGATTTAGAGTTCTTTATATCATAGTTGGTTGTCTTATTATAAGAACACATGTGGTGGTCATTGTACCAAATGGGTTTAGAAGCTAGAGGGTCAAAGGGTCTAATGTGGGGTATGATTAAACAAGAGGTTTGTAATAACCTATGGAAAATGGTTGAATATTATTTGACCAAAGATGGTAAAGGTTTAGTGGTCTTTACTTTGGGGGTTGAGGTAGGAGGTTATTTAGAAATAGGTATGGTGGTAGGTGTTTTGGGTAGGGTGGTACACTTGGTTGATGGATTTGATTTAGGAAAGATGGTTGATGAGATAGAGGTGGAATATTACAAGGTAGGTAGCTTAGGTATTGTTGGTATGATGAAAAGAGGTGCATTCAAGACCAATTATGAAGGTGTAACCAAAAGAGGTGGTGAGGTTTTGGTAGAGGTAATTGGCTTCCTACTCAAGGTATAAGGATGAGGGCCCAAAAATGGATGGCAAGGTTGAGGGATGTAAAATTTGGTCCTTTTGGCCTTTGTGTGGTTTCAAATCTTTGATTGCTTTGGTAAGGTGTTTGACAAATGGGTTTAAAGAGGTCAGGTCTACCTTCATCAATGTATGACTAAGGATCAATGTAGGGAGGCCACCAATGTTTTTGATTGGTTTAGTAGGTTTGATGTGAGAAGGTAACTCATTTTCTTTGGGTCTATGTGCCTTTTATGGTTGAGGTATTTGTGTATTGGTAAAATTTTCTATTGGTTTGGTTGATAGGGTAAAAGTTTAGATAGTGGAAGTGGTGGGTTGGTCTACTAAATGTATGGTTGGAGATTCCTATTTGGTAATGTAAGGTAACCCTAATTTCTACCAAAAGGTGTCTCTATCCCTGTTAGGATTGGGGATAAATTCCAATTTTTATTCTTTCCTAGAGAATGGTTTGTAGGTTGTTTTGATTCCTTGAAAGTTGGACTTGAAAGATAAGCCCTTAGGTGGAGACATAGGGATGGTAACCTTGTCTTCTTACTTAATCAAAGAATGGAAGGTTGGGATAGATAGCTCTTCTATGGGAGGAGTGGACATGGGGGTTTCCTCCTTAGGAATGATTTTAGAATGGGGATTAGGTTGTTTCATAGTGAAGGTAAAGATAGGGTGGTAATGGTTAGAAGTTCTAGTATATCAGTTAAAAGGGTGGTTAAGGACTCCACTACCTCATTAAGTAGAGGGAGAAAGGATGGGATTTCCATAGTTTAGGTATTTGAAGTAATGGAAGGTGAGTCCACTATATCAAAATATGGTGGAGAATGAGAAGATTGGATATTAGATGGCTCCATAGAGAGTGCATCAAGGACCATGTTATCTATATGGGTATCATGAGAACACTCGATGTTGTTGCTCTTATTCTTGGTAAGAGCATGGTTTTGTAAATTTTACATGAATATATTAAAGGCTTGGTTTGTTGTTACATTGGGGTTTTCTAATGTAATCTCCCCCTTGTTAATGAGGGATTGGACAAGGCATTTGAAGATGTTGTACCTACTGACATCATATCCTATCACTTAGTGGAAGGCACATAGATTATTATCTTTGTACGAAATAGGTGTAGGGTAAGAAGAGACAAATTGTTGGGGTGTCTTGATAGAAGGAATTTGGATGATATTATATTTTAATAACTTCTCCAAGATGGATGCATAAGATTATCCAAGTGGAGTGAATTGCTTTTGGTTGCATCAATTTTGGTTCCTTGGGTTTTTCTTTGAGGAACTAGAGGAATTAGATTGGTTGATAAAAGGTGGATGAGTGGCTTTTAGGATAATCACATTTGTGGTTCCCTTACTTTTAGTGTTGGTATTAGATTGGTTGTTTGACTTGGAGGAAGAAGCCTCATTGGTTTTATAGGTTAAATTCTTATTCTTGAGCTTTAGATTTCCTTCATCAAGTTCTCAATTATCTAACTTAAGCACCATGATAAAGACTTCATCAAAGGTTCAAAAGATTTGGACATGTAGTGTAGAGTATATATGCTTGGCACATGCCTGATCAAAGAGATATATGAGTTTGGGTTGAGGCAGGGAAAAAGAAATTTGGTTAATCAAGATCCTCTAATGAGCCAAAAAATTGACAATGGATTCATTCTCAAACTTCCAAATATATTAGAGGTCAGTGATAGATAATTTATTGGAGATATTGATCAAAAAGTGGTCCAAAAAGGTTTGAGCTAGTTGGGGGAAAGAGAAAAGGGAGTGCTTAGGTATGGCACTGTACCAATCCAATGTCAGACTGGCTAGAGACATGTGGAAGGTGTGGAGGAGAAGGGCATCATCATAGGTGATGAGATAAAAAGCATTCATAAATTCCCTAAGGTGTTTTTGGGTATCTTCCTTACTTTAAAATTTAGATAAATTAGAATGTTCCTATTGGGGAGGATATGGGATGATAGGTACAGATGGATGTATGGTCTCATTATATATTTGGTCATATGACTAGATGTTATGAGCACTCAAAATGGGTAGAAGTTTGGGAGGTTGCCACATATGGGTAAGTGGATGTCAATGGTTGGGTGGAGGGTATATAAGTGTAGATAGAGGTAGGTGGTTGGGTAGTGGATATATACCCTTGTAGGTTAGTTATGTATCCAAAGGTTGGCCCAAGGGGTGCTTATTAGATATGGGTGATAGTTAGGTTGGTGATCGATGGAAGGGTGGTGACCTTTGTGATAATTGGTGGAAAGGTAGAGGGTATAGGAACCACAATGATTTAAATAAAAATAGTGGTTAATGGGTAGGAGGTAGCTAAAGGAAGGTTGGTAGTTCTATAGGTAGACACTCCTATTGTAGAGGAGTGGTATTGGGACCTACCCCCTTACTTCACACACCATAGTGATAAGGGTGTCTCATGATTAGCCAATATATATTGATATCCATATATTATTCTCAACTAGAGAGCTGAGTTGGTCCTCTCTTTGGTAATGACCTCCAAGTAGGATTATCAAGAAAGGGTAAGGTTACCACTAGGTGATGAAATCCTAATCGAGCCTTGTCTAAAGTATTTTTGGTGTTTAATTGGTGAAAGTGGTTTGGTTTAGTGTGTGCAAAAAAAAGTGACCCTAAAATAGATTACTTTGCATTTTAATTTAAGCTAAATGAACTAAACTTTCAAGAAGTTGATGTATACACTTTATTTTAAGCCCAAAAGAAGTTTTTGATTTCATTAATGAGCATATAATAGAGAGAGAATGCAAGAAATTAAGAACCCAAGTAGAGACAAAAGGGTCCCACTAGGCATGTTAGAATGTTTCAATGAATTTATGCTTATTATTAGAATGAGGGAAAAAAAGAAACTAAGTACAGGTATGGTTGAAAAACCTATTTGATTGTACGTGTGATGAAATCATAAGATTATGAAGAGATCCTCTTTGGCTTGGGAGGATGACCTATAGATAAGAAATCACTAAAGAAAACTTGTTTATTAGATAAATAGTTGAGTGGATTGCCTAGTGATAGCTAGATCCTAGATGTGAGAGCTTCTTTAGGGGCTATCAATCCACACATTTTAAACAATCAAGCTTATAAATATAATAGAAGGTACTTGCATCAATAATAAAAAGGTACTAAAATTGAATACAAGAATGATTGCTTAGAAAATAGATAATAAATTATTAAATTAGTGATAAACTAATTAATTCTAATTTTAGAGTGTTGGGGTATGCTTCAAAAAATTTTAAGGGGGTCTGTGAATAGGTAAGAACACAAAAAATTGGGTTTGGTTTGGTGGTTGTTGGTGAAAATAACTTGCTAGTTTTCACTACCATAGTGACCATTGGTGGTTGGGATGACCATCGATAGTTAAGGTTACTGTCAGTGGTCAAGGTGACCATAAGCCATGAGATAGACCATCAGTAGTTTATTCAACCATCGATGATTACTATGTAAGGATTTAGGTTGGTAAATTGCTAATTGATGAGATCTAAGAGATGGATTTTGAGAGATGGGTAAGGTCTAGGTTGATTGAAAAATGGAAATAAAGTAGATGAATATTGAGAAATAAGTACTTGTCTTACTAGAATTTGATGGATGGATGATTGAGTTAATTAACCTATTTGTCAAAGTTAGCTTGATTTTAGTAGAGTAACGATACCTGAGAACTTGGTGGAGAGGCATCAAATTAACTCTCTGATATGATTACTGGATTACTAGATTGCTGACAATGATTGACTTACAAGAAAGAAGCTCCTAGATGAATAAATATATTGATAATAATTATAGATAGATTTCACCTCCCAGCTGCTCTCTTCTTATAGGCATAGGCAAGAGGTAGAAGTGGAGGTTCAACTAGGCTATCTAAATTTAACTCATCCATGCAATGACTTGCTAAAATATTTAGACAGCTTATATTGAGGAAAGTTAAGCCGGTAGTTTACATGTTCTTGGTTAAAGAAGTGGACCCTAACCATCAACAATTAGGGTGACCATTGGCGGTTAGTCTAACTGTTGATGGTCAACCTGACAGTTGGTGATTGAGGGTAGACAGTAAAAAGTGGGTAAAAGTTAGGTTAAGCTAGTTGAGATAAATTTACTATAGTGTAGGTTCAATTAGGGGTTATAGGGTCAAATGGTCCCAAGGGGGTCCTATGGTGGTCTAGGGGTACTTTGACACTTAGAATTATGGTGTGTGGATTTACAGTGTCTACATTTTACCCCTTTTTGTTATGCATTTGGAACCAACTAGTTGTAAAATAAAAATTGATGTTGGTCAAAGGTTTATTGATTGCCTTGAGTATGGGAGAAGGATTCCCCCTAAAAATGAGAGTTGATGAGGTAAAATAGAATTGGGTGTGGGTTTGACTAGGTTAGTGAAGGTGATGACAAAGGTGGATGTCATTGAGCACTAAATCACAAACAGGCACACAAAGTGCAACCAAAATTTTGATAGCTAAGATTGTGTAAAGACAAGGTTACAATGGTTGATAACAATAAAGATCAATTCTAAGGGACAAGTGACCAATGTACTGCATGACCACATTTAGGTGTGGAAGTTAGGTACACATGTTAGTCTCTTAGACAAGGTTGGT
>JARHVA010002329.1:150000-260000 GCA_037957365.1 Torreya grandis
AAAATAGATTTTCAACAATTGTCCTTCAAAGGAGTACTTTGTGAATGCTAGGAATGACCCATGATTTCTAGTGATATAAATTTTGTTATTTTTCTTGACATAGTCTTACTTAGGCCAGCTTAGTGGGTCACCTTTATGAAGGAAAAACTAAAATCACAAGAAGGTTGATTATGTGTGAAGAGGTTTAGGTGACAAAGATCATGGTAATCCATCTTACATAGGTGTGGAAAGTACCATGAGAACCATGTCATGGGTAGAGCCATGATGCCCATTATTTATGATAAGGATATGTTGGTGATAGTTAATCACATGATTCTATTTTAATTGGTTGCCCCTAAAATAGGGAGATGGAATGTGGGTGGACAACAAGGGATGAGCTTAAGTTAAACACAAGGTAAACATGATTGTTCTCAACAAAAGAACGGATGTAGATGTGAAGCATTGAGGGGCTCAAGTTCTAGGTGGCCTTCAAATGAAGATAACATATAAGATCATGATCTATACTTGTGGGTTATGATATAAGTTCCAAGCTAATTTAAAGAAAACTTTCCCCACTTGGTCTTCTTCATATTAATGACATGTTGGTTTTCCTTTAGGATGAGATCTCCTATATTAAATTATCACACTTTAAGGTGTTTATTATAGGCATGATTGATGCACTTTTGATTTAAATTAAGATGGGTAAGGGATGCTAAATTATGCTCATCAAGTAAATCAAGCTCAACTAAATAGTGTTAATGATAATCATCCTTTGAAATAAGATCTTGAAAAGATATGCAAAGAGAGGGGATCTAGACTTCAAGAGGCAAGACAACCTCTACTCCAAATATAAATGAAAATGGGGTGGCACCAATAGGGGTTATAATGCTAGTATGATATGCCCACAAGGTGAAGGGGATGTGCAAATACCAATCCCAACCTGATGCATTGACCATTTTAGTTAGAATGTTATTAAGAGTTTTATTAGAGGTTTTTGATTGTCTAATGTATTAAGGGTGATAGGGTGAGAAGAAGCTTAACTTAATGCCAAATTCTTCACATAGACCCTTGACCTACTTGTTCTTACAGGATTTACCATTGTTGATGTTAATATTATGAGGAGCATTGAATTAACAGATGATATGATGGTTGATAAAGTCAATATTTTTTGCCTTGGTCATGACTAGAGGGATAGCCTCTACTCACTTGGTAAAATACATGATTATCATGATAATATAATGATGCCATTACAAGGAATGGGGATTAATTTAATGAATGAGGTCTAGACCCCATCCTGATAAGGGCTAGAAATTATTGAAAACCTGAAGGCTATGGCTAGGTGCCTAATACAAATTATCATGTTGTTGACATTTGACATACTTTTTCACATAATCATAGAATTATGGTTAAGGGTAGGCCAATAATAGTAGAGGCCAAGGATATTCTTTGCTATAGTGAGGCCATTAAAGTGTCCTCCATAGAATCTATCATGCATTTCCTTGATAACATGAGACACTTTATGAATACATAAGAAATGGAAGAGGAGACCATCAAAGCCGCATTTGTACAAGATTCCCCCCATAATGGTATATAAATAGGTACTCCATATAAATGCTCTTTGAGCGTTCTTGGATACGCCAGAAGGAAAAATGTCAAGGTTAATGTAGTCAAAGGTTTGTTAATACCAAAGGTTAGGTTGGGTCTCCTCCACATTGAAAATGTTGGGAAAATTTGGTTTGACATAAGATGGTTGGGTAAGCCTATAGATAATGATAGATATCTTAGAGTTTGAAGGTGCATATGGGATCTTAGAGGTGAGGGAAGCCATGGTGTCGACAAACTTATTAGTAGATCATGGGGTTGATGGGATGTGATAGTGTTTGAATGATTTTAGTTATTTGTCAACTAAATGATTGTACTACTATAAAGCATCATTATTACACTAGTAATAGCCATTGATTTGATTGACCACAAGTTAGGAGTCACCATAGATATTGATTGTTTTGAATCCTAGGTTTAAGGTAGTTTGAATGCCTATCAAATGGGCGTCATACTCAGCCATGTTGTTGGTACATTAAAAATCAATCTTGAAGGACAGAGGTAGAGGCTCATCATCAATGGGGATAAGGATTATATCATCTCCCCCACCACATTGACACTTTGATTCATTAAATAACATAGGGAATTGATAGGTGAAATCCACTTAAGAGAGGGTCATAATAGACTCATTAAGGAACTCAAGAGAAGGAGGTTGGTTATCTATTAAAGGTGCTTCAAATAATTAGTTGGAAATGACTTTCCCTTTAATTGAATTTTAATAAATAAACTCAAGTAAAAATCTACTAAGAGCATGAGCCACTTGGCCATATTCTAGTTTTGGTATGGCTTGAAATGTATGTACTTGAGCAAGTTGGTGTTGACTATGACATAGGTGTTATGGTTAAGAAGGCAATGAAAAAGTTTGGTAGCCAAGAAGAATAAATATAATCAAAGTTTCTTAGTATGGGTATACCAAGTCTCATATCCTACAAGCATGTGAATAATGTAGTATATATATTTCTCTTTGTGTTGTTCATCTTGGTGAGCTAGGTTTGCCTCTAGGGAATGGTTGGTGACAGAGATATATAGGAAGAAAGGTTGGTCATCCTTGGGAGGGGTAAGGATAGGTGGTGACAAAAGGTACATTTTGATCAAATCAAAGGCCTCTTAATAATTGTTATTCCACTTGAAAGAGGCATCCTTATTTAGAGGGTGGTGGAAGGGTCGGCACCAGTCTAAAAGTTGGGAAATAAAATGATGAATATATTGTAGCTTCCCTTGCAAGATACATAGTTTCTTAAGGTTGTTGTGAGGAAGCATATTGAGGATGTATTTGATCTTGGTGGGATTAAATTTGATCCTACAAATGGAGACAATAAAGCTAAGAAGCTTTCCTAATAATACCCCAAAAATGTACTTTTTAGGGTTTAGGTGGACATGGTAATGGATAAGTCACTCAAAGATGATCTTAAGAATGGTTAAGTGATATTTTCAAATTTTGTGTTTTTTAAGAAGGTCATCCACATAGTTCTCTACAATCTTATGGATAAGGTCATGGTAAATATAGGTAATGGCACATTAGTAGGATATACCAATTTATTTAGTCTAAAAGGCATAAATATATATCAAAAGGTTCCCCAATGGGTGGTAAATGTAGTTTTATGCTAATATTTGAGTGCAATTAGGATCTGATTGTAACATGAGAACCCATCTATGAGAGATAACATCTCATGGATAAATATAGTATTAACAAGCTAGTCAGTTCTAGGTAGAGGGAAGTTAACTTTGGGGTAGGTAAGCTTGAGGTCATGAAATTATACATAAATGCATAGTCCCATTATGGTTTTTGTGATAGGCATGACATTCAAAACCCATTATGGGTAGTCAATAAGTTGAATGAAACTGACAAATAAAAGATGTTGAAGCTCTTCTTTGACAAGAAGGGCTATACAAGGATGCATGCATCAAAGATTTTGCTTGATAGGCTTGGCAACACATTGAGTGACTATGTTATGGGTAGTAATAGCAGGGTCAATTCCATGGATATAGCTATAAGACCAAGCAAAAGCTATGTTGAGATCTTAGAGGAAAAAGGGGAAGTCCCAAAGTTATTCAATGATCAATGATTGGTTAATTTTGAAAATATGGGGGGTTATCTTAAGTACCCAAGTTGATATCTATGTTGGATTCATTCAACATGGTTGAAGACTCGAGAGGGAGGGATTTGTGGATTGAAGAATTTGGGACACCAAGATAGGTGATAATAGAATCATCACCCTAGCACTAAAAAATGTTAATGGTAAGATAGTCATATCCTATCATTTTAAGATGGGTCAAAGGTATGGTTATGGTTTCCCACTCCTTTTGATAAGTTAGGGGTCCAACATTGATCATGTTGACAAAAAAAGTTAGGTAAGATGATGTCATCATCCTCACATGTAAGTAGAGTTGAGGTTGGTAAGGAGGGGATATCCTCCTCAACAATGGTAATGATAGGTTATTTAGATTTTTTATTATTAGGTAAGATGAAACCAAGTCCATGATTCTCATGTGGCTTCCTAGTTTTGATGGTGACCAATTAGTGTGGGACATGCTCATATCACCCAAGACTAAATCCTTTCCAAGCACACCGATGGAGGTATGTCTTGGAAAAGTTTGGATTATCTAAATAGGAGAAATTGGTGGTGAATGGTTGAGGTAAGAGATAGGTGGTAGAAGCACCAAGGGATTTTTTGAGTCTACCATAGATAAAATAGGTCTGATGGTGGGGAGGTCTGATGGAAATAAGAGTCTTGTCATTAGGGTCATATTTTGGCTAAATAGTAAGTTGCCCATACTCATGAGGAGTAGGGAAAGCATCAAGCTATAAAAGGTGATATTCCCCTAGTGAAAAGTGATGGAATGTGGATTCTAAAGGGTTGATTGTAGCAATTTTGTGTGAAGGGATAGAGGAATTAGTTGATGCCCCATCAATGGAAGGAGGTATGATATCCATTTTGGTGGTTGAAGGTTGGGTTTTAACAATTGAGGGTGTGATGGATGGGGGTATGAGGACATGATTAGGGAGATAGGTCATGTTTCATGTTGAGAAAGGACTTAGGTCAGGTTGGATAGTGATGACCTAGCCTTCATGCTCAAACTTAACGCAATGGTGGAGGGTAGAGTGAATGCAACCCATGGAGCAAATCCAAGGTAGTCCCAACAAGATGTTGTATTTGAATTCACAATATACAACATATAAAATTTTGAGTGTGCAGGGTCCTAAATGGATATGAAGGAAAATATTTCCCAAGTTTGTGGCTATGGTATTATTTAAGGAATAAATAATGGCCAAGGATTTAGACATGACATTGTCCAGTAAGTTGAGTTAGTTATAGGTGTGAGAGAAGATGATCTTAATGATATCTCCCCCATAAATTATGACCCATTTGATGTGGGTTTAGTTGATATAGGTAGTGATAAAGAGAGGAGGATATGGGTCCTCAGGATGGATGGAGGATATTTTTGAATCCTTAAAGGTAACAAGGTTGGAAATCTGAAGGGTACCAACAAAGGTGGCTAGAGTTTGGGGGTCCTCAGGCTAAACCTCAATGGATTTCAAATCCTCTATTAGTACTTGGTGGTGATGGTGAGAGGTAGATATCAACTCATATAAGCTCATATTTATTGGGGTCTAATGAAGTTGTTTGAGGATAACTCTCTTGATGGATTTTGAGGGGTTAGATTGGGATGTAACTGAGATAGACACCTTAGGTTTGGTCAAAGATGGAGATGGTTGGTTGTAGGTTTTTTGGGAGTTTGAGGAGGGGTATGTCCAAAGAATGGACACCTTAGCCTTCCCCTTATCCTTCCAATGTGCTCTTTTGACCACATTGATAGTATAGATAGAAGGAGAGGTTGAGATGGAGGATTGGTTAGATTCATCTTCACTTTGAGGTATGAGTAGAGTAGTAGATGATTTTTGGGTACATATGGTTATTAGTAGGATTAGTATGGGGATTATAGGAGGTTCATTTGGTAACAGATCATCCTTATCATAAAGTTGATGGATAATGGTTTGGAGAGCTTTATAGTTTTTCATATCATGTTAGGGTATCTTATGATAAGAACACACATGGTGGTCATTATACTAGATGAGTTTAGAATCTAGAGGGTCAAAGGGTTTGATGGGGGGTAGGGATAAACAAGAGGTTTGTAATAACCTACAGAAAATGGTTGAATAAGATTTAGCCAAACATGGTAAAGGTTTAGTGGTCTTTGTTTTGATGGTTGAGGTAGGAGGTTATTTAGAAATAATTTTGATGGTAGGTGGTTTAGGTAGAGTGGTATGATTGGTTGATATCTTCAGTTTAGGTAAAGAGGTCAATGATCTAGAGGTGGAATATTGTAAGGTGTATAGCTTAGGTATTATTGGCATGGTGAAAAGAGGTGCATCAAAGAGCAATTGCAATGGTGTAACCAAAAGAGGTGGTGGGGTTTTGGTAGAGGTAATTAGCTTCCTAATAAAGCTAGAGAGATGAGGACCTAAAATGGAGGGAAAGATTGAGGGAGGTAAATTTTTATACTTCCAAACTTTGTGTGGTTTCACCTCTTTGGTTGCTTTGGTCTAGTTTTTAATAGTTAGGTTTAAAGAGGTTAGGTTTACCTTCATCAATGGATGACTAAGGCTTGGTGTAGGGAGGATACCAAGGTTTTTGATTAATTTGGTAGGTTTTATGTGAGAAGGTAACTTATTTTTTTGAGGTCTAGGTGCCTTAGATGGTTAATGGATTATTGGATTGGTAAAATCTATTGTTGGTTCAGTTAATAGGATAGGAGTTTGGATAATGAAAGTGGTAGTTTGGTATGCTAAAGGTATGGTTGGAGATTCCTATTTTATAATGTAAGGTAACCCTAATTACTACCAAAAAGGTGTCTTGATCCATGTCAGGGTTGGAGATAAAATACAATTTCTATGCTAGCCTAGAGAATAGTTTGTAGGTTAGTTTAATTCCTTGAATAGTGAACTTGAAAGATAAGTCCCTAGGTAGAAACACAAGGATGGTAAACATGTACTCTTCCTCAATAAAATAATTTAAGGTTGGGATAGATGGATCTTCTATGGGAGAAGTGGACATGGGGGTTTCCTCCTTGGGAATGATATCCCAAGGGGGAGTAGTTTGTTTGGTAGTTGAAGGTAAAGATAGGGTGACAATGGTTGGCAGTTATAATATATCAGTTAAAAGGGTGGTTTAGGACTCCAGTACCTTAGTAAGTAGAGGGAAAGATGATGAAATTTCCTTAGTTTGGGTATTTGAAGGAAGGGAAAGTGAGTTCACTATCTCAATAGATGATAGAAAATTAGAAGATTAGATACTAGATGGCTCGACAATGAGTGAATCAAGGACCATGTTAGCTATATGGGTATCATGAGAACACTCAAAAATATTTATCTCATTCTTGATAGGATCATGGTTTGGGAAAGGTTGCTTGAATATATTAAGGCCTTGGTTTGATGGTGCATTGGGGTTGTCTAATTTAAACTCCTCCTTATCAATGAATGATTGGACAAGGCTTTTGAAGGTGTTGTATCTACTAACATCATGCCCTATCACTTGATGGAAGACACATAGATCATTCTCATTATACCAACTAGGTGTAGGGAGAGAAGAGTAAAATTGTTGGGGTGGCCTGATAGGAAGAAGTTGGATGATATTATCTTTCAATAACTTCTCCAAGATGGATGCATAAGATTCTCCAAGTGGAGTGAATTGATTTTTGTTACTCTAGTTTTAGTTCCTTAAGTTTTTCTTTGAGGAACTAGATGAATTATATTGGCTGATAGAAGGTGGAGGAACAATTATTAGGACAACTAAATTCATTATTCCCTTGCTTTTAGTGTTGGTATTAGACTAGTTTTTTGACTTGGAGGAAGAAGCCTCATTAGTTTTATAGGTTGAATTCTTATTCTTGAGCTTTAGCTTTCATTCATAAATGGTTTAGTTCTCTAACTTACATGCCTTGGTAAAGGCTTCATCAAAGGTTTAGAATATTTGGACACATAGTGTAGAGGAGGTATGCTTGGCATATGCCCAAGCAAATATCTCTATGAGTTCAGGTTGAGTCAAGGAAAGGAAAGTTGGTTAATCAGGATCCTCCAAAGAGCCATAAAATTAGCAATGGATTCATCCTCAAACTATCAAATATAGTAAAGATTGATGATATAAACTTTCTTAGAGATATTGATCAAAAAGTGGTCCAAGAAGGTTTGATCAAGTTAGGTGAAAGAGAAAAGGGAGTGCTTAGGTATGGCACTATACCAATCCAATACTAGACTGGATAGAGACATAGGGAAGGTATAGAGGAGAAGGGAATCATCATAGGTGATGATATATAAATCATTCCTAAATTCCCTAAGGTGTTGTTGGGAATACTCCTTACTTTGAAATTTAGAGAACTTGAAAAGTTCCCATTGGGGAGGATATTTTATAATAAGTATGGATGGATGGATGAGATCATTATAGATTTGGTCATATGACAAGATGTTGTGATCACCTAAAATGGATGACTCTAAGGTGGTCATATTACTCATAAGCATCTTAATTAGGTCCACTTGGGGTTGTACACCTGATAGGTTATAAGATTCATATTATTGCGATGGTTGGGAGGCTACCACATATGGGTAAGTAGATGTCAATGGTTAAGTGGAGGATACTTAATGGTAGCTAGAGTTAGGTGGTTTAGTGGGTACATGCCATTGTAGATTAGTGATGTAGCCAAAGGTTATCCCAAAGGGTGCTTGTTGGATAGGGGTGGTAGTTGGGTTGGTGACCAATGGAAGGGTGGTGACCTTTGTGTTAATCGATGGTAAGGTAGAGGGTATGCACACCACAAGGATTTAAAAAAAAATAGTAGATTTTGGGTTGGAGGTAGCTAAAGAAAGGTTAGTATTTTTAGAGGTAGGCACTATTATTGCAGAGGATTGGTTGTGGGGAGTAGAAGGTATAATATTAGTGTTAGTTTAGGTTGGCTAGTTTTCAATGGTAATCTCAAAGGGGTTGTTGGTTTATGAGGAAGATTGGGTAGTCAAGGTTGGGTAGTAACTGTGGCAATAGAGGTACTCCCCATGAGATGGAGAATCATGTCATAAAGTGAATATGTGGGTGGGGTTAAAGCTGGGATACTGTAAGATGTGGTTGTAAGATAATGTTTCAAGGCCATGGGTTTATTATCTAAGAAAGTGTAAAAGCCCACATCTCCTTGAGGCACCTCCCAAGGAAAAGTAGGACTTATCAAGGGTGAGGAGAGTCTATTTGTTTGGAAATGTAGTCTATGGATGAAGAGGTAGAGGATTTAAGTTGTCTTGGTGATGGATTTTTCTCTACAAGGTCTCTTTGTTGTTGGTGAGTGAGAACCATATGAGATAAGGGAGATAAAAAAAAATAGCCTCACTAATAAAACAAAGAGAAGAAAATAAAATGATCAAATAAATCAAATCACACTTCTAAAATAAATGTTAAGCCTTATAATTTTAATTCACCTCACTTTTGGCTTATGCCTTAAGAAAATGTGTGACTAAAATTGGATTGTAGAGTGGGTACTAAAAAGATATCTAAGGTTGGTTTCAAGTTGCTTTTAGGTGCCCAAAAAGAATATGTATTGGAATCAATACATGGCTCGGTATTGGGTCTTACCCCCTTAATTCACACACCACAATGATAAGGGTATCAGTTGCTTAGCCAATATATATTGATATCCAGAGATTATACTCAACTAGAGAGTAAGTTGGTCCTCCCCTTTGTAAAGACCTCCAATTAGGATTGTAGTAAAGGGGTAAGGCTACCTCTAGGTGATGAATTCCTAGTCGGGCCTTGTCTTAAGTTTATTTGGAATTTAATTGGTGAAAGTGGTTTGGTTTAGTGTGTGCAATAAAGAGTGAAGCTATGATAGATTACTTTGCATTTTAAGTTAATATACATGAACTAAACTTTCATGCAGTCAATATATGCACTTGATTTCAAGCCCAAAAGAATTTTTTGATTTCATTAATAAGCATAGAATAAAGATATAATGCAAGAAAATAAGAACCTAAGTAGAGACACGAGGATCCCACAGGGCATGCCAAAATGTTTTAGTGAATTTATAATTATTATTGGAATAAGGGAAAATAAGAAACTAAGTATAGGTATGGTTGAAAAACTTGTTTGATTGTGCACACATTGGAGTCAAAAGATTATTAAGAGATCCTCTTTGGATTGAGAGGATTACCTACAAATAATAAAGCACTAAATCAAACTTTTTTGTTAGATTAACATTTGAGTGGATTACCTAGCAATAAATAGATCTAGGAAGTGAGAGCTTCCTTAGGGGCTTTCAATCTACACATTTTAAATAATTAAGCTTATAAATATAATAAAAGGTACTTGTATCAGTAATCAAAAGGCACTAAAATTGAATATAAGAATGCTTACTTATAAAATAGACTATAAATGATTAAATTAGTGATATTCTAATCAATAATAATGTTAGAGGGTTGGGGTATGATTCAAAAAATATAAAGGGTGTTTATGAACTAGAAGGAACACAAAAAAATAGGTTTGGTTAGGTGGTGGTAGGTGAAAACAACTTATTAGTTTTCACTACCACAATGACCATTGGTAGTTGGGCTGACCATCGGTGGTTGAGTCAACCATTGACGATTACTATGTAAGGATCTAGGTCAGTAAATTACTAATTGACAAGATCTAAGAGATGGATTTTGAGAGATAGCTAAAATTTGGGTTAATTAAAAAATGTAAATAAAGTACATGAATACTAAAAAACAAGTACTTGTCTTACCATAATTCAATTGGGTGGATGATTGAGGTAGTTGACTTGGTGGAATCTAGCTTGATTCTGATAGAGTAATAGTACCTAATAAATTGGTGGAGAGACAACAAATTGACTCTCTGATATGATTAATGACAATGATTGAGATATCAAAAATAAACTCTTGGATACACAAAGCTCTTAATAAAAATTCAGATGGATTTCACCTCTTAGCTCCTCTATTCTTATAGGCACAAGCAAGAAGTGAAAGTGGAGGTTCAACTAGGCTATCTAAATTTACCTCTTCCATGTAATAACTCACAATAGGATTTATATAACTTATATTTAGGAAATCAAATTTATTAGTTTACATGTTCTTAGTTAAAGATATGGACCCTGACCATCGACATTTAGGGTGACTATCAGCAGCCATCTTGACCGTTGGTGGTCAAGGGTAAAGTTTGAAAAGTGGGTAAAGTCTAGGTTAATCTAGTTGAGTTAAACTAACTACGAGTTAGGTTTGATTATGGGTTAGAGTTTTTAATGGTCCCAAGGGGATCCTAAGGTGATATAGGGGTACTTCGACACTCAGAATCATGGTGTGCAAATTTATAGTGTTTATAGATCAATTGATTTTTTTCATCCTTGAAAAATTGGGTTCTAACTATTTTATCATTTTTTATACCTTATAACTCACCAAACATGTCATTAAAGATACATGGACCATGTCATCTTGGGATGATTTTGTTGTTGATTCGACTTAGGATAAAGACAATCTTATTTAAATGGGTACACTTAGTCATCTAAATCAAATTCCTTAATTATGACTCATGACAAATATAAGGTTTCCAATAATAAGGATAATAAACAAAATATGGACCTAAAGCAAAGAAAGGGTCATAAATATGATGCTAATCTAAAGCATCAACTAAGCCCTCCTCTTTAGTTGGGAAACCCAAGAAAGAGAGACTCATATGTGTCTACTGTAAGAAAATTGAGCATGATGAAACCGAATGTATGAAGAAAAAAATTAACCAACTAAGAAATATTAGTGAGAATCATAATATCAATGTCCCTAATTCATCCAATAATATTTCATTAACATAGGATTATTCTAATGCCAAATACAGTAGTAAGGGTAAAGGTAAGGGTAAATAACTTGTAGTTTCATCATAACATTCCACATGGGTAATTGATTATGGTGATTAAAACCACATGGATTCCTCAAAAGACCTTTTCTCATCATTGGATCCATGTTCTATGCCTTTCATTTTTTTGGGTATTGATACTTTTTTGGAAGTTAGTGGGAGAGGATTTGTTAGAGTGAATGAGGGGACATAAAAATATTTTATATGTTACCTCATTATCCACCAATTTCCTATCCATTTATCATATCACTCACATCAATTTAGTTAAGAGAGTTGAGTTCACACCTAATTTTATGGTTATTATGGAAATGCATAGTGACTCTAAAGTTATAGTTTGGAAAGCAGATGACCAATCATAGTTATATAATTTCTCACATTTTGCTCATAATCAACCCTCTATTGCACTTCTCACTCATTAAAATGGGGTGAGTAAATTATGGCATGATCCATTTAGACATCTCAACTATCACTACCTAGATTAACTCAGTCATTATGACATGGTTTTAGTGTTACCATTTGTTCATTTTTCTAACAAAGTTTTCTAGGGTTCCATATTTGGTAAGTGTTTTAACCTTTTAGGACTTAGCACAGGTAAATCTTATGTTTTTAAGATAGATGAGTAGAATAAATAAGGTAAATAATATTCAATAAGCGTAGCCACTAAATTATGATATAATTTATTATATTTTAATTTCATAAAAATAGTAATAAATAGTGCAGGTAATGACTTAACTAGAAAACACTTGATACAGATGATGTGAGTGCTAGAAATTGGGATGGAAGTTGGTCTAAATGTCATAAAATAGACCTTTTATTATAACCACTCCTAGATATTAGTTCCATAATTGGACACTATTATGATAATTGGAAAAGTGGTGATAATGTCCTAATATTAGTGGTAGTGTCCTTTATGTAGGACTGTCCTAAGCTTCTAGGTGCACTTGTGTCTAGATCTTTGATGTTTGTTCCTACATGCACAAGTCCTAAAACCCTATATTTTTCTTATAATTATTGATTTAGTGATAAAACCCTAATAATCCTTGTAGATATGGAATTTTATTGGCATGAGTTGAAAGGTGTGTTTGTTAGCAAGGTAAGCTGGATATCCTCAACACCCCACTATGATGAGAGTTGTCTACATATCAAACTTTGAAGAGGGATCCAGCTTGAGGTAGTTTTACACACCTAATTTTTTGTGTAAGTGAAAGTGATGTTAATATGATAGTGTAATTGTGTGCCTTGAATGTGTTTGAGACTACAAATCTAAGTAATCTAAGCTTATGATAGTTGTGGATGGTGGTATGTAGAAGTAGAGAAAAATAGGGATTGATAACCTTAATTATGCTTAACTTGTTCTAAATTTCAATGTGTATTTTTCATCTAATTTCCATATAGTGGTTATAAGGATAAAATTTATGTATTTATACTATTTTGATGCTTTTGTGGGTGATAAAATATGTCTAGGATGACCTTAGGAGGTTATAGTTTTAAAAATATATCCATTTGTGAAAGGATAGGGCAATGGACATTATTGTTATTTTGGGGACATTAATGATATGCAGTGCTAGTGTCCTTATTATGGTGTTAGCATCTAACTAGCAGAACACTAGCCACAAAGGGCCAAGATCAAGAAATGAGGGTTTGGGACTATTTTGGAGATGATTAGGGATGTTTATGGCCTGTACAAGGGTTGGATAAGTGTGACAATAGGACCTAAGATAGGTATAGGGATAAGTTATAAATAGGTAATCTCAAGTAGCACTCTTAGGACTCAAATACCAATTTTGGGTGATTACATTCCCCCCCTCTTTATTATAAAAATGAAATAAAGTGAAATGACTAAGATAAATGAAAAAAAACATACCTAGACTTACCTAGGAGGTGAAGCTCGTGAAGGTAGATCTAAGTATGTGAAGCTAGGTCTAATTATGTGAAGCATGTTCCAACGTATGTTTTACAAGTGAAATGTACATAAACCAGTCCTTAAGAGATATCAAAAATAAAAGACTAAACTGAGTAAATAATCAAAACTAAGTAAAGAGATAAGAAAGAAGTGAATAAATATACCACATTGGGTATGCAAACCAACTATTGGTGTTATCCTTAAATTTAAAAAGGATCAATTCAAGGGATAACCCCTATGAAACTTGCCCATTTCATAGCTCGTTAGTTCTAAGAACACAAAATTAAGCCAATCATCTCCTTATTACAATAGTCTATCCTAAAAAAGTTAGACTTTTTAAAGGAGTTTTTAACCTCGTGTAATTATGAGAATTTTATCTAAATTACACCAAGTTTATTTTGGTATAAGTCAAAGAATTTTCTTTGAACTACACCATTTCATGCAATAGCAGAGAATTTCTTTGACCCTACACCTAGGCTCACAAATTTTGTGGTAATTAATATGTATTAATTACCTTGGTTATATATAATCAACTCGTGTAATTTTATTTTTATCATTTGATTTTACTCTCCTCTCTTCACCATTTTTTATCCTATGTGTATCCCTCCTTCATCCATCATTTTCATGATTAAGTGTCTTGATTCATCCATATATTCTCTCTATTACAAATCTTAGATGAGTTTTTGGTCTTCCTTATAGGCTACTTATTTAGTTATTTTCCTCATTTTTGGTTGGGTTGTTTTGTATTTTAGAAACCCTTGTATTATAAGTTATGAAACCCTAGGACATTAAAATTTTATTTGTTTTAGAATTATTTTATGAATAGAAAAACCCCATGACCTCACCCCTTCTCCACTCATTTTACCCATCTTATGCCCTTGACACCATCTAATCATTATTTTGTACTTCCAAAACAATGTCACCTCGTCCCTTTAAAACTCATTTCTAAGACTGTAATGGTCTTCAAGTTTATTAGCATGCCTTCAAGTGAACTTGATCTCACCTCAAGGGTTTATCCTAGATAAAATTCTTTGAGGTGTATTCCAATTCATTTCCCATTACACCTCAAAGAATTTTCTCTAAGGTGCACCCTTGTACCTTTAACCATTTCCTTGTGCACTTTTGATAAAATATTCAAATTACATGTAGCCAACTCCATGGTGCACTTTAGATAATTCTCTTTGGCATGCACCAAATCAAGTAAAAGTGGTGCAGGTTAGAGAGAATTCTCTAACCTACACCAAAGACTTACACCATCTCCTTGGCTAGAGGTTGGAAAAAATTCTACAACCTGCAATTGGACTAAAAATAATAGCATGTTGTAAGTCAAATAAAATTATCTAATCTACATCTAATGAAGTACGCAAAGCCTTCAAAATATATGTAGTTCATAAATTTTTTTTGAAATACACAACTTTGTTCCTATCTCATGCAGGAGTGTAGATTTTTTCCACTCCTACATTTTCTCTAAAATAAATGAAAATGCTAACACTAAAACAATTAAAATTTCTTAAAGTTAATCAATGTCAGATGATTCACCCACTAAGAAAATAATGAATTACAAGTTTCAGGGTGTGTTCTAGACATCTATAGTGGAGTCTAATGTGGATCAAGTTGGTCACACTAAGATTGATCATGTTGACATGGAAGAATTCTTGCGTAGATTAGGGAGGAAGACCATTGATTCACACATACAAGTTATTTTAAATAGTGAGATTCATTTGGAAGCTAATTTTCTTGTCTCAACACAAAAGACCTATAACTTGTCCTAATAGTTGTTTCCCACTTTGATAAAGAAACTAGATCAATTAAGGATGTTAGTGGGAAGGTGGTTATTTGTTTGGATGTTAAGTACTTTGATAAAGTATTTCATCTATCAGACATTGAAGAGTACTTGTATATAAGTATAAATTCAGTCCAAGAATATTATTACAAGAATTTTAAAAAGTGCAGGATGCACATCAATGCACATTGGCTCAGGACTCTTAGACATTGAATTTCAAGATGGCCTAAATATTTATATCACTGTGAATTATTAGAAGAAGTGGGAGATTTTATTACTCTCCTAAGTCGAGTTAAGGGCATCCCAACATAAAATTTGTTCCAAGAATGGATGTATTATTACATATTCATAATCAAAAAGGAAATATAAAGAATTTACTAGGGGAGCCAAATCAGCGATGCTATGTCACCAAATTTCATATGTGACTTCTTCCTTGATGTTTTATATGACTTTTTATCTAGTTCATGCTATAGCTAACATGAGATCCTTCCCAAGATTGACCAGTAGTGGTGAAAGGAAAAATGTCCCAGTTCATGAGTACTATCCACAATTAACTCTCAAGAAAAGTATTAAACATTACAAGAGAGTTAATGCTTTCTTTTACAAATTGATTTGCATCTTTGAGAAATATCTTGAGAAGAAGAGAGTTTTAGATCATGAATGGGCAAAAATAAACAAAATTGGTTGCATCTTTTTACAGTTCCCAACCTTCACCTACATTAGGGTGGGAGGATATGATGAGCAACCATACATGATACCAAGGTATCCAAGTGATAAATTGATACTGATGGAGATGTGTAGGAAAATAATGAGTGTACATAAGAAGTAGTCAAATAATCACAAATGAGGCTTTAAGTTTCCAATCAGTATTGGGTGGTATATTATTGCCACTACTCCAAAGGCCAAAATCATGGAAATTAAACTGCAGTGGATAACTCTTAAGATATTTAAGAGTAGAGAATATTTTTATTATAGGTTGATGAAGGATAAAATAAATCATAATTTCACTCATGTACACAAGATTGAGGACATTTGGGTAGAATGTAGGACTGATGAAGATGTAAGGAAGCTAGATTACAACCATCTTACTGCTAACCAAATTGACAATCTAAAGCTGGCTAACATTCTATCAAATTTTTAGATGATGAGGATGTATTAGACCCCTCATATGAAGATAATTAGGTAGCTTATACTCCTCTTCCTCCAATATAATGGTCAATCAAAGAATATACATCAATTAGGGATAGATTCTAACCCATACTTGTAAGGACTAACACTTGGCTGGAGTCCAAAGGTATTAAGTTGAAACATTTCAAAACTAGTTCTGAAGAGGAATATGATGAAGATAATACTAAGAAATGAGAGGAGCTTAGGATAAATAATAAATAAGAGGCCTCTACTTTCACTCAAAAACCAAAGTTTATATTTGTAAGTAAAGGTAAAAATAAAGACAAAGAAGCTATTACCAAAGAAATTGGTTGAGAAAAAAAGGAGGAAAATCTAGCTACAAGCAAGGCACCACCTCAATCAACAACTTCACAAATACCTCAGCTAGTGATTCAACAAACTACACAATTGGAGGCTATACAATTAGAGGTTCCTTTGGTTGAGACTTCTCAAAACATAGTTTCACAAGTAAAATTTTCCATAGTTTACCCTATAGATACAACTGTGCCAATTATTTTTGCTCCCCCTCAAGTTATTCTTTCATCTCCCCCTTCACCTCCTAGTGCCATACTTTTTCAAGTTCCCTCACAAGGCACATTGGATCAAGTTTTTGATTTATTATCAAATTTACCTAGTTCTTTAAAGTCATTGGGATCTCCAACTAATTTTTACTTCACTTAATAGGATATAGATAAATTCATGCCTGCATCTTCATCTAAAATAACAACCCAAACACCTATCACCCTAGTGTCCAAAATACCATTAGACCCCAAAGTGTCATTCATTCTAAACCAAACCCCACTGATTATAACCACTATCCCATTGGTGTCAACTCTACTATCAGATACCTCTACTATTCCACTTTCTATTCCACCTACTTCATAAACCATTTTTTCTCCCCAATCATCACAATCCTTGATTTATTCTACTCTAGAAGATTTCTCACCTCTTCCTGCATGGCTAATTTCTTAGACACCTAAGAGGAAGAAGTAGGCTATTTCACCTGATGATTTTGATTTTGGTTAGCTTGTGCTGGTAAAGCCCAAAATAGAAAAGAAGGCCAAAACTATGTCAATTTGAATATGGGCACAAGTTTGCTGAAGTTTTAGTTCCTTCCAAAGATAAAAGCATTGAAGATATTCAAGTGTCTAATTATGAATTTGCATGGATAAACTTGGGGAAGCAAATGCATGAGGGTGTAAAAGAAGATTTGCAAGTAGTTATGGCATATTTATTAGAAAGATATGACAAAGATAAGAAGTTCATAGATTAATTCAAAGTATAAGTAGAATATTTGACCTCTATTTTACTGAAGATCACTCAATCTTCTGAGTCTATTGAGCCTATTATACTAAAAACACTAAAAAGGCAATTCAATAGGTAGATAAAATTGGATCTCAAGGTTAGGCAGTCAATGCCTAGATTGAGAGATTAACAACATAGGGTACTCAATGATTATGTTATACCATTGGATTTTTAAATAACTTGAGTGAAGTGAAAATAAAAATTTAGTAAATAATTAAAACACTCACTCAAAATTTAGAATTGACTGAGAAAGACATTAATACATGGACTCAACTACGTCAATTCAAGTTGAATCTCCTAGTTGAAAAAAAAGTCATTCCAAATAGAATAATGTTTATTGAGTATAGGGAAGCCATGAAGAATAAAAGAGAAGTTATCAAGAATCTAGTTAAAGATATCGAAGAAGCTGAAGACATGTGCAATAATAAGATGTTAAAACTTGTAGATAAAATTGGAGATCTTCCCTGTCAAGTTAAAATGACTCCCAAGAAATTCTTCTTATGGAGACTATGGTTCAAGTGTTTACATCTTTGCTCCAAACAAATATTGAAATAGGAATGTTCATGTTAGATTCTATTGACAAATTAATTGAATTTAAAGTCATTTTGGATAAAATACAAAGAATCTTAGACAAAAGCAAGGATTTTCCAAATAACTTAGAAGATTCTATCACAAGGGTCTTTGCCATCTCTAAGAGTACATCAGGCCCAAATAATAGTGAGTTCAAAGCTACATTGAAAAGATACAAGGAATATTTACAAAATAATTTTAAAAATAGTGTCTAAGGATACTTAGTTTATTTTTGTAACTTTTCACATGTAATTTTGTTTGATGCAATTCACAGGTAGGAAAAGTACACAATGCTAAGTCAAATTGGACTCTGTCAATGAATAAGTCAATGTATTTATTCATTTCCTATTTTTGTTCATAGATCCTATCTATAAAGAGGAGGATGTTCTTAGTAAAAGGATCACCAAGAGATATAGAGGTAAAACACTACTAAATTGATAAGCAATTTTGAAACTTTGTGTTCATATTGTAAATCTTGAATTTCATTCAATATAAGAAAATCAAGTGATTTTTAAATATTTGTGTCGAGATAAACTTGTGGTGTGTTGGAGATGTTCTTATGTCTTTTACATTACATTTTATTGTGATTTGATTGGATTGTGGTGTGAAATTTTTATAAAACAAAAGGTGGTAAGAAGCTAATTTTAGATTATTTGAGCTAGTTTTAAGTTACTAGGTTTGTGTTCATCATTAAAAGTGACTTACTACAGAGACTTTGGGTTGTAAGTTATTCTTCTTTGGTGATTTTTAATCTTTGTTACAAATAAGATGAAGAATTTGGGCCACATTTTATTGCATCCATTCACTTTACTTATCTGGTATTATTCTAGTTATTATTTTGACTAACTTATCTGAATATTAGTTGTTATTTCTCTATCAAGTGATTTTATATTTTGTCAATATATTGTAGAAAAAGAAGAAAGTTTATAATAAAACATGAATTTAAAAAAAAGAGAATTCGATGATATGACAACACCTACTATGATAAAATTATTGTAACTAATAACTTTTTGTTCTAATTAACAATAGGAAGGGAGCCTCCCCTTATCTTGAGGAGAGATTTTATCTCATCACACTGTGGCTGAAATAACCATTTTGCTACCATTATGTCAGTAACAAAATATTCACCCAATAGTTTTTAGTGACTCCACTAGGGAATGAATAGATAATTGAGCTCTACAATCATTCAATTAACATAAGACCAACACCTTATTATTTGCTATTGTTTTGATGTAGTTAATTTCTTTTCTTTTTGGATACTTTCATGATCTAGCAAAACAAAGTTATACTTGTGGTAGAAGAGTAGTGGGAAACATTGATCCTACATTTGAGTTGTTGCAAGAGAAAAACTTTGATATTTTTCCATCACTTTTGAGGTCACCTCTTCAATATACAAGAATTTTTCCACCTACCAATACAAGATCTCCTATACTTGGGAAAGCTTCCAACATTCATAGGGTCTTACCTATTGTGCCTTTGCAGAGATTTGTTATTCCTCCCTTTATTTCACATAGAATGGCTGATCAAGGTCCATGGGGGATTGATTTTGGTCCTATGAAATTAACACCTCTATCTCATAAACTTCCTCATTGTTCACATAAAAAGTTCCTAAAGTTCTTTTGTGATGGTAAGCAACATCTGGATAAACATATTGTTACATTTGACATTGCATGCAGAGTTATTAGAGTGGAATATGAAGATGTTTATGTAAGTTTGTTCATAGAAACACTCTAATGTGTTGTTGATAATTGGTTTTTATCATCTAATAACTAGAACCATCATAATTTGGGAAACACTTAAGGCTAATTTTGAGGCAAGGTTTAAGCCTATAGAATATGCTCATGCTTTGTTGGCTTAACTTAAACAAATGAATAAAGAAACACATAAACCCATGTGTGAGTTCATGGAAAATTTTAACAATTTAAGGAATAGGATTCTAATATTTTTTCAACCTATACTTGAGAACTTGAAGTTCTTCTTCATTAATTCTCAGTTACCTGAAGTGAGTTTTCTTTTACGAAGAACAACCCTAGCTGATCTTGACATTGCTTAAATCCTAGCCACTAAAGTAGAAGATGATTTGATATTAGTAGGAAAAGTGAGAAATAATTATATCAAGTATAGAGGGTATCCATCTACAACTTCACCTACTACTAGTACCATAGATCTCATGGTTCAAAAGCTAGAAAATGAGTTGCTAGCACTCAAGAAGCAAATGTCTCAAGGTATGTCATTTTATTCATACAAGGATGTTTCTAAGAGGACATACCCAAACACTTATAATTATTCTAATAATGTTGTAAGGAATCAAAATCATAATAATATTCCTCCACCATAAGAAATACTTGCATTGGAGGCATCTCTAGATAATGCAATAGTCAATTGGTTGGAACTTGAAATTGATGATGTTTTAAAATTGGAATATGTTCTAGAAGAAGATGCAAATACTTTCATAGGAGATGAAAAAGGAGAATATGTAAACTCATATATCAAGTTTCTAAACTTTGAAGAAGAAGAATCTAAACAATAAGAAGACATACAAGGTGAGTCTTATGTCATCTTTACCCATTCACAAAGTCAAACAAATTAACAACAAAAGGTTGATAAAGTTAAACCCAAGGATGAACCATGCAAGGAAGTTACTATTGATAAAACAGGAACTCCCTTGCCAATTAAACCAAAGGACATATCGATGGATAAATAATTAAGTACTCCTCACCATTATACTTCTTTTCCTTCTTTATCTAGACTTAGTACCCGAAACTTAAAAATGAGAATACCTTGTCTTCTTCAGCTACCCCATATCTAGCTTTTAATATCATAGATCATGCCAAGAATACAATAATCTAAATGTCAGAGGCTGAGTACCTTTAATACAATCCTAACCAATTTTAAAGATTAGAAAATTTTGTAAAGGGCAAAGTGATTAATCCTATTCAAACCTCATTTAAGAGTGTACTAATTGACCCTAAGCCAAGACCAAAACAAAATAACTTGGTTTCAACTCCTGCATCTAACTCTAAAAAAATACAACCTTTTTATATTTCCCTATTTGTCAATGGTTATAAGCTTAGTAACTATGTTATTGATTTTGGTGCTTCTAATAATATGATGCCTACCAAGGTGGCTACTACCTTGGGATTAACCTTGAAAAAAAATTTAGCCATTTATTTTCAATGGAAACTAAGCACATACCTCTCATAGGACAAATCAAGGATGCACAATTTACATTTGCTTCTTTTCTAGAGAAAAATATCAAGATGATAGTTCTAGTGGCTGATGTTCCAATCTCATATGGAGTTTTGTTAGGATAATTTTTTTGTAAATATGTTAGTGGTGAGATCAACATGGATTGGTCTGAGGCTAGGATACATGTTAAGGGTGTTATGTGTAAACTTCACCTAGAGAAGCAAGTGAAGTATATCAAGAAAATACTGAGGATAAAAATCCCAAATTCTTTTTGAAACTTTTGGAATGGGTACGTATTCCTTGGCCATAGAAGAAGATCCAATATCTTCAAATGACATTTTAGAAAAAGATCAAGAAATAGATGAACCACTCACTTTAGATGAAGGAGTTTTAGATTTTAAAACTATCAAAGTTGAAAGTTCAAATGATGTTTGGACTTTAAAATTTGATGGTTGTTATTCTTCAATTGGTTTTGGAGCTAGGATAGTTCTCATATCCTCAAAATGAAAGATATTCCCTTTCTCTTTCAAGTTATAGTTTGATAAGACTAAAAATATTATTGAGTATGAAGCTTTGTTGTTAGGGATGGATGTTGTATAAAGGAAAGGAATTAAAATACTTCATGCTCAAGGTGATGCCAAGCTAGTCATTTTTCAAGACATAAATCTATGTCAAACAAAGAATGAAATGCTTAGACACTACCAGAATCAAGTTTGGGATTGCATGAAAAGTTTTGATGCTTTCAATATATTGGTAGTTCTAAGAGAATATAATGATAGAGCTGATTCATTGACTATTTCAGCTACTCTCCTAATTCTTCACAAATATTTTCAAGGAAACACGTATACCATTGAGTTGGTTTTTTGGCCCAGTGTTCCTGACAATGTCAATCATTGGCAAGTTTTCAATAATGATGAGCAAGTCATCTCATTCTTAGAGGTGGAAAATTTTAATGAGTTATATTTTGAAGAAAGTGACTCTACCCCTCAAGAGTCCATCTCTGAAGTTAATGAGGAAACTAGCAAAAAAAATTGTAGTTAAAAGGAAATAGGATTCCCAAAGGGTTGGTATCTTTAGAGAGACTTTTTGATAAACATGATTGATTCATTAAATGTCAACAATAAGATTCAAATTCATCTATAGAAATTGAGAAAGTAAATATAGGGACCAAAGATCATCCCAAAATGATAAATATTTGGAAATCATATTCCTTGGAAGAAAGGGAGAATTTGGTAAGACTCCTATGCCAGTACATTGATGTATTAGCATATTCATATGCTAATCTGAAATCTTTCTGACTAAAGGAGGTGCAACATGATATTCCTCTCAAACCAAGATCTCAGCCTCACAAGCAGAAATACTGACAATATAATCCCAAAATATCATGTACCATCCTTGTAAAAATTCAAAATATGTTGAATGTTAGGATTATCTTTCTTATACATCATTCCACATGGATAGATAATATTGTTCCTATGAGAAAAAGAATGGATAAATCTACATCTGCTTTGATTTTCATAATTTGAACTAATTGCTACTTAAGAATAATTACACATTATCATTAATGGATCAAGTAATATAAATGGTGATAGGTTCAAAAATGTTATCCATGCTAGATGGCTTCTAAAGATATAATCAAGTGGAGGTTCATGATAAATATCAACACAAGACAACCTTCACTACTCCATGGGGAAATTTTGCATAACACATAATGCCTTTTTGATTGATCAATGATGGTGCTACCTTTCAAAGGGATATAGACTTGGCTTTCTAAGATATAATCAATAAATTTATTTTAGTCTACCTTGATGATCTAACCATTTTCTCAAAAAAGAGTCAAGATCATTGTGATCATTTATAGTAAGTGCTTGAAAGATGCCATGAACATGGGATATCTCTTAATTCCAAGAAATCCATTTTTAGGGTTACTAAAGGTAAGCTCCTTGGATACATTGTGTCTAAATAAAGAATCAAGATTGATCCTAAATGGTTCAAGTCAATTTAGAATCTTACTCTACCATCAAGTAAGAAATAAGTCCATTCTTTCTTTGGAAAAGTTAATTTCTTATAGATATTTATTCTAGATTTTTCCAAAAAGACACATCATATTATTGACATGATGAAAGGGAAATCAATATTTCATTGGAATGTAGAGGGGAGAGTGGCATTTCATGATATTAAGGAATCAATTGCACTTTTTCCTATCCTAGTTTTCCCTAACTATACTAAGAGTTTCATCATGTATAGCTATGCTTTAGAGCATACCTTATCTGTAATCTTGGTACAACCAAATGAAGAGGGGATTGAACCTCCCATATATTTCATGAGCTACCCTTTTAAGGTTCATGATTTTAATTATTCATCCATGAAAAAACATACTTACATTGTGGTGAAATTAGTTAATCATTTTAGGTACTACATCCTCAACTCTCACATCATTGTGCTAATACCAGATTCTACACTTAAGTCCATTCTGACTTAACAAGAATTTTGAGGAAAAAGAGGTAATTGGACTACCAAAATCCAAGATTATTATATGGAGATAAAGCCTAAAAAACATATGCATGGAAAAGGTTTGTGTCAACTCATGGCAAAAATTGAACCACGAGAGATACCTAGTAATGAGGGAGATATAAAAGAAATTCCCATGGTCTTGCTTGTGAGCACAAAAAATGAATGGTATTTTAACATTTCTCATTTACTCACATATGGAGAGTTTCCAAAATATTTGTCTTGCAAAGAAAAGAGTAAAATCAAACTTAAGGCTAAAAACTTCATCCTTTGGGACAACAGTTTGTATAAGTGAAACGTTGATGGAATTTTTTTATGATGCATAGATAAAGCACAAGGTAAGTTATTAGAATTTTTTCATGATCTAGTTTGTGGAGGAAATTTTGTAGCCTTGGTCATATCTCACAAGATTTTATGGGAAAGGTACTACTAGCTAACAGTTTATGGGGAAACCCAAGTTAGCAGCCTTACCTCTCAAGCCAGTAGTCATTGAAGAAACTTTTTAGAAATAAGATATTGATTTCATTGGCATGGTGAATCCATTGTCAAGCATAGGTCATAGTTATGTTATTATAGCTACAAATTATTTCACCAAGTGGGTGGAGGCAATTCCAACCAAACATGTTACTTTAGAGGTTGTTGGCAACTTCCTTAAAGAAAATATCATCACAAGGTTTGGAGTACTTAACAAGATAGTGACCAACAATGCTACTTATTTTACTTCTCAGGAGATCACTTAGTCTTGATTTTAATAGGTAATTATTCTATCTCACACCTCAGACTACTTCCCTTAAGGAAATGGTCAAGTTGAGTTGAGTAACAAGAATTTGGTTACTATCATTAGAAATTTGGTAGAGGATAATTAGAGAACCTAGCATAAGGCATTGTATGATGCATTATGGCTGATCACATTACTCCCAAGTGAGAAATTGGTATGTCTCCTTTTAAACTTTTTTATGGATTGAATGTATAAATACCCATCACATTAGAGTTACTCACTCTCAAAATTTGACTAAGGCAATTGAATATGAAACATTTTAAAAATATATGGACAAGCATAATATGTACCTTACTAAGATAAAGGAGAAATGTACAAAGGTAGTGTACCACATTGTTGAACATCAAAGTCATGTCAAGGAAATTTTTGACAAGAAAGCCAAATCATGAGATTTATGAGTTGGAGATCTAGTTATTTTGTGGGATAAGATAAGAGAACCAAAAGGAATCCATGGGAAATTTGATTCTTTGTGGAGAGGTATGTTCCTCATCAATCAGATTTCTAGAGAACATAGGTTCCTTTTGGCATACTTGGATGGAACACCATTACCACTACCCTATAGTAGGCAACATCTAAAGCTTTTCACTTAGTGAGGTTCCAAATAAGTTTGTACATCTTGTAAACATTTTTATATTCTTTATTTTTTTTAGTCTAGTTAGTCACCTGACTCTGTTGCCCAATGGGGAAAGGCACTTAGAGTTCTGAGATTCTCTTTCCTTCAAAGCTTTTGAAAGAATGCTTGAATGAAATTCCCTAGTCAGAGCTAGTTGTTATCCTTGAATTTAAGCAAGCTCAATTCATAGGATAGCCCCTAAAAAACTTGTCCATTTCATATCTCATGAGATCTAATCATGTAAAAAAAAGCCAATCATTGCCTTATTGTGTTAGTCTATCCTCAAAAAGTTAGAATTTTGAAAGAGTTTTTCACCCCATGTAGTTCAAAGAATTTTCTTTGAACTACATCAAGTTTATTTTGGTGTAAGTCAAATATTTTTTTCTAAACTACACCATTTCATGCAATAGCATAGAATTTCTCTACCACTGCATGTGCAAGTTTAGATAATTTCTCTGACCTTACACCTGGGCCCACAATTCCTATGATAATTAATATGCATTATTTACCTTGGTTATGTATAATCAACCCATGTAATTTTATTTTTTATCAATTGTTTTTACTCTCCTCTCTTCACCATTTTTGAGCCCATGTACACCCCTCCTTCATCAACCATTTTTGTGATCGAGTGTCTTGATTCATCCATAGATTCTCTTTGTTGCGGATCTCAGGTGAGTTTTTGGTCTTCCTTCTAAGATACTTCTTTAGTTATTTTCCTCATTTTTGGTTGGGTTGTTTTGTATTTTACAAACCCTTGTATTATAAGTTATAAAACCTTAGGACATTAAAATTTTATTTATTTTGGCATTTTTTTATTACTAGCAAAACCCCATGCCCTCACCCCTTCTCCACTCATTTTTCCCACCTTATGCCCTTGACACCATCTAATCATTATTTTGTGCTTCCAAATTAATGTTGCCGCATGCCTTTGAAACCCATTTCAAAACATGTAATGGTCTTCAAGTTCTTTGACATGCCTTCAAGCTAACTTAATCTCAACTTGAGGGTGCATAATAGATAAAATTCTCTGAGGTGTATTCCAAGTCATTTCCTAGTGCACCTTAGATAATTTTCTCTGAGGTGCACCCTTGTACCTTTGACTATTTACCTGTGCACCTCAAAGAAAATTCTCTAAAGTGCATGTAGCCAACCGCATGGTATAATTTAGAAATTTTTCTTTGATGTAAACCAAATCAAGTAAAACTAGTATAGGTCAGAGAAAATCATATAACCTACACCAAAGACTTACTCCATCTCCTTGGGTTTAGGTCAAAGAAAATTATATAAATTACACCCAAACAAACAATAATAAGATGGTACAAGTTGAACAAAATTGTTTGATCTACACCCAATAAAGTACCCAAAGCCTTTAAAAGCTATGTTGTTCATATAAAATTCTTTAAACTACATAACTTTGTTCCTATCCCATGCAGGAACACAAATTTTTTTTGCTCTTACATTTTCTCTAAAATAAATGAAAATGATAACTTTGGAATAATGAAAATTTATTATAGTTACTTAATCAATGTCAAACAATTCACCTGCTAAGAAAATAATGATGTACAAGTTCCAAGGTGTGTTCTCGACATCTACAATGGAGTCTAATGTGGATCAAATTGGAGACACTAAGATTGGCCATGTTGACATGGAAAAATTCTTGCATATATTAAGGATGGAACCCATTTATTCAAACATGTAGGATATTTTAAATAGTGATATTCATTTAGCAGCTTCTTTTCTTATCTTAGCACAAGACCCAAAACTTGTCTTACTAGTTGCTTCCCACTTTGATAAAGAAACTAGATTGGTTAAGGATGCTAGTGGCTAGGTGGTCATTCATTTAGATGCTGAGTACTTTGATAAATTATTTCATCTCTCAAAAATTGAAGAGTACTTAGATATAAGTATACATTTAGTCTAGGAATATTATAACAAAAAATTTGAATAGTGCAAGAGGCACATCAATGCACATTAGCTCAAGACTCCTAGACATTCAAGTTAAAGATGACCTAAATACTTATATCATAGTGAATTCTTGGAAGAAGTGGGAGATTTGATTACTCTCCTAAGTAGAGTTAAGGGCCTCCCAACATCAAATGTGTTTTAAGAATGGATGTATCATTACATCTTCATAATCAAAAAGGAAAAATAAAAAATTTACTGGGGGAGCCAAATCAGTGATGCCATATGTCACCAGCTTTCAGAGGTGACTTATTTCCTAAAGTTTATTATGAATTCTTATCTAGTTTATGCTACATACAACATGAGAGCCTTCCTAGGATTGACCAGTAGTGGTGAAATGAAAAAGGTTCCAGTTCATGAGTACTCTACAAAATTAACTCTGAAGGAAAGTATTAAACATTAAAGGAGAGTTAATGATGCTTTATTCTAAAAATTAATTTGCATATTTGAGAAAGATATTGAGAAGAAGAGAGTTTTATATTAGGCATGGGAAATAGTAAATAAAATTGGTTGCATTTTTTTATAGTCCCCAACCTTTTTCACCTACATTAGTGTAGGAGGATTTGATGAGCAACCATACATGCTACTGAGGTATCCAAGAGACAAATTAATTTTGATGGAGATGTGTAGGAAAATAATTAGTGTACATAAGAAGCATTTAGATACTCACAAATAAGGTTTTAAGTTTCTAATCAGTATTGGGTGGTATACTATTACCACTACTCCAAAAGGCCAAAACCATGGAAATTAAACTATAGTGGATAACTCTTAAGATATCTAAGAGTAGAAAAGATTTTTATTATAGGATAATGAAGGAGAAACTCAAGTGTAATTTCAATCATGTACATAGGATTGAGGACATCTAGGCAAAATATAAGACTGATGAAGATGTAAGGAAGTTAGATTATAGCCATCTTACTGCTAACCAAATTGATAATCTAAAGCTAGCAAACATTCTAGCATATTTTTTAGATGACAAGGATGTATTAGACCCCTCATATGAGGGTAATTAGGTAGCTTATACTCCTCTTCCACAAATACAATAGTCAATGAAAGAATCTACATCAATTAGGGATATATTCCAACCCATAATGGCAAGAATAATGCTTGGTTGGAGTCCAAAGGTATTAAGTTGAAACATTTGAAAACTAGTTCTAAGGAGGAATATGATGAAGATACTATCAAGAAATGAGAGGAGATTAGGACAAAGAATAAATAAGAGGCCTCTACTTCTACTCAAAATCCAAATTTTGTATTTGTAAGTAAAGGTAAAAATAAAGACAAAAAAAACTATTATCAAGGAAAGTGATCGAGCATAAAAGGAGGAAAATCTAGCTACAATAAAGGTACCACCTCAATCAACAACTTCAAAAATGCTTCAACTAGTGTTTCAATAAATTACACAATATCAGGTTCCTTTGGTTGAGACTTCTCAAACCAGAGTTTCACAAGTAACTTTTTCCATAGTTTCCTTTATAGATACAACTATACCAATTATTTCTAGTCCCCCTCAAGTTATTCTTTCATCTCCCCCTTCACCTCCTAGTGCCACACTTTTTCAAGTTCCTTCATACAACATATTGGATCAAGTTTTTGATTCATTGTCAAATTTACCTAGTCCTTCAAATTTATCAGGATCCCTAACTAATTTGTACTTTAATCAATAGGATATAGATAAATTCAGGTCTTCATCCTCATCCAAAATAAAAACCCAAGTCCCTATCACCCCAATGTCTAAAATACCATCAAAACCCAAAGTTTCATTCATGCTAACCTAGAATCCACCAATTATAACCACTATCCCATTGGTGTCAACTCTATTATCAGATATCTCCACTATTCCACTTTCCATTCCACCTATTTCACAAACCATTATTCCTCCCCAAACATCACAATCCTTGGTTTATTTTGCTCCATAATACTCATCTCATCTTCTTCCATGGCTAATTGCTCAAACACCTAAGTGGAAGAATCAAGATGTTTCACTTGATTATTTTTATTTTGGTCAGCTTGTGCTTGTAAAGCCCAAAACAAAAAAGAAGGCCAAAACTATGTCAAGGGTAATTTTTAAATCTAGGCACAAGTTTGTTGAAGTTATAGTGCCTCTCAAAGATAAAAGCATTGAAGATATTCAAGTGTTTGATTATACAATTTCATGGATAAAATTTGAGAAGCAAATGTATGAGGGTGTAAAAGAAGATTTTCAAGAAGCTATGTCATCTTTATTAGAAAGATATGACAAAGACAAGAAGATCAAGGATTAGCTCAAAGTACAAGTAGAATAGTTGATCTCTATTTTATTGAAGATCACTCAATCTTCTAAGTCCATTGAGCCTGTTGTACATGAAAACACTAAAAAGGCAATTCAACAGACAGAGAAAATTGGATTTCAAGTTTAGGTGGTCAATGCCTAGATTGAGAGATTAACAACATAGGGTACTCAATGGTTATATTCTATCAATGGATTTTTGAAGAACTTGAGTGAAGTGAAAATAAAAATTTAACTAACAATTAAAACAATCACTCAAAATTTTTTATTGACTGAGAAATACATTGATACATGGACTTAGCTACATCAATTTAAGTTGGGTCTCCTAGTTGAGAAAAAATTCATTCCAAATTAAAAAATGTTCATTGAGTATAGAGAAGCCATGAAGAATAAAAGAGAATTTCTCAATAATCTAGTTAAATATCTCAAATAAGTTGAAGACATGTCCAATAATAAGATGTTAGATCTTGCAGATAAAATTAGAGAGCTTCCTTGTTAGGTTGAAAATGACTCCCAAAAAATTCTTCCTATGGAGACTATAGTTCAAGAGTTTACGTCTTTGCTCTAAATAGAGATTTAAATAGGAATGTTCACACTATATTCCATTGAAAATTTGATTGAATTTCAATTCATTTTCGATAAACTACAAATAATCTTAGACAAAAGTGAGGATTTACTAGTTAACTTAGAATATTCTATCACAAGGGTCCTTGTCATCTCCAAGAGTACATCAAGCCCATAAAATAGTGAGGTCCAAGATACATTGAAGAGATACAAGGAATATTTAGAGAAGAATAAAAATGAAGAAATTATTTTTTCTAAGGACATTTAGTTTATTTTTGTATCTTTTTATATGTAATTGTATTTGGTGCAATTTGCATGTAGGAAAAGTACACAATCCTAAGTCAAATTTGACTCTGTCAATGAGAAAGTTAATGTATTTATGTATTTCCTATTTTTTTCATAGTTCCTCTCTATAAATAGGAGGATGATCTTCGTAAAAGGATCACCAAGAGATATAAAGGCAAAACATTGCTAAATTGATAAGCAAATTTAAAACTTTGTGTTCATATTGTAAATCTTGAATTTCATTTAATATAATAAAATCAAGTGATCTTTCAATCTTTGTGTTGAGATAAACTTGTGGTGTGTTGGAGATGTTCTTATGTCTTTTCCATTACATTTTATTATTTTTTGATTGGATTATGGCGTGAAATTTCTATAAAATGAAAGGTGTCAGGATGCTGATTTTAGAGTCTTTGAGCTAGTTTTAAGTTACTGGGTTTGTGTTCATCATTGAAATCAACTTATTGTGGAGACTTTGGGCTACAATTTATTATTCTTTGGTGATTTTTAATATTTTTTTTGAAATAAGGTGAAGACTTTAGGCCATATTTTATTCCATCTGTTTACTTTACTTTTTTGGTATTATTCTAGTTATTCTTTTAACTAACTAATCTGAATATCAGTTACTATTGCTCTATCAAGTGATTTTACATTTTCTCAATATATTTTAGAAAAAAAAATGAAGTTTTTAACAAGACATCAATTATTAAAAAGGAGAATTAGATGATATGACAACACCAACTATGATAAAATTAATGTAAATAATAACTTGTTATTTTAGCTAACAATAGGAAGGGAGCCTCCCCTTGTCTTGAGGAGATATTTTATCTCATGACACTACTGCTGAAATAACCATTTTGCTACCATTATGTCAGTAAAAAAATATTCACCCAATAGTTAGAATAATTAATGGTTAAGTTGTGTTATTTACGTACCCTTAATACATTAAATTACATTAGTTAAATAATAATATATTTTATTATTTATCATGAGTTTATCCTCTTGTAAATAAATAATAAAATATATTAAATGACCTTTAGATAGGTTGGACCGATTAATGTGGTCATTGAAAAAGGTCACATTATAATGGTCATATTACCTTGCCTATATAATAAAGAGTTTATATTGTGATATGCAATGAAGTGGTGTTGAGATAAATGAGGAAATGTGATAACACATTTCTAAGTTATGTGAAGATTTTTTGAGAATAAGTGTGAGGATAATAAAGATTATATTGGGTACATTTGAGTTTCTCTTATATAAATAATCTTTAGGTTTTTTCTATCTTTGTGTGAGGTTTTCCTACATATAATTGGTGTTCATTGATTTATATGTCTTTGATATTATTCTCATCTCTAGATCCATTACTCATATGCATTATTTTTGCATGTTTTATCATGGTATTAAAGCTAACTAGTGTTTGATTAAGTGGTAAGGCTGTAGATATTAGAGTTTACCTTATTTTTCAAGCTTATTTTTGCTCAAAATAATCCTATGGATATTTTGGAACATAAATAAGAGTATTTATGGACTCCTCTCTTCTTATATTTTGTGATCATTCCATTTATCTTATATTTTCTTTGCTCATTTGCAAATTTGATAAACTAGGTGACAGTTTTTAGTGTTTGTTAATGAAAGGGTTATGGCTTCCTACATGAATAAATTTTAAAAAATAAGTTCCAAGATTTTTATGCTATTTAGCTATCTAGATCTATTAATAATCTATTTTTCAATCCTTTCAAATATTTCACAGAACCTCTGAGGTGTTTTTTTAAAGATTTTGTTTTTTGCTTCATTTTTAAAATGCCATTATATGACCTATGAGGAAGATTTGTTTAAATACAACTACAAATTTTGAGCCAAAAATATTTTTTGAAGGTTCTATCTTCTTATTTTTGATATTTTAAGGTCTTTTTCAAAATTTAAGAGCCTTGAGAGGATTGGTTCTCCCTGTTTCATTTTTTATCTCTCCTCCATGACACCATGTACATGCTTAGAAAAATTTCTACTATCAATTCTCAGCTAAAAATGAGATTTTGAGTGTCCAACTAGGTTTATTAGGTAAAAAATAGAAGGTTTCCAAAGTTTTAATCCAAATGGAGGTATGTAGAATGAGATCTAATCTACTAAAATTTTACTAGGGAACTTTTTTTAAGCATGTGTAAGCTAAAAATAGTAAAAGATTAGATTTTGGGTAATATCTACTATCAATTCAAACTCCTAAATCTTGTTTCAAAATTTTCTCTCCTATATCTCAGTTTTGGTCATGTCATTTGCTTAGTTTGGCCATTTTCAAGCACTTTAGACCTTTAATTTAACTAATTTAAACTCCTAAATCTTGTTTCAAAATTTTCTCTCTCTTCTTAAGAACCATTATATGGCTTAGTATGCCCCTTGAAGATAAAAATAGTCAAAAAATTATTCTTAACATCCAAAAATCTCTTTTAGGTGTTTGAATTGTGATCTCTCAATGTTTTAACCATATAATACTACTTAGAGAGTCACTTTGAGCTCTATTTCAAATTCTATCTTTTTTTCATCCATGAGTGCCATATTACTACTTTAAACAATAGGAACAAAGGAAAAATTTAATCTTTAGCTCTTAAACTCATAACAGGTCATGGTAGATTCATAGAAGAGCCTTTACAAGGTTATTAAGGAGTTTTAAATACCTTGTATGGTCTCTTTATGCTCCCTTGTTATTACCAACTTCTGCCATAAGCCATTATTCTATGTGTTTCCATGAAACTAGAATTATAATGGTTAGTAATGCTTTAATGTTGTATTTAAAAAATACATGATTTATTAAATAGTATTTATTACATGTAAGTGAATGGTGGGTCCCTACTTTTGTTGAGTTTCCTTTAACTAGTGAATAAACTAACTCACTCAACCTTGACACTTCCCAGAACACTTCACATGCCCTGCAAGAAGAAGCTTTCCAACTACAAATAGATGATAGAATGGAATAATCATGCTAAGGAAAGTAGTTATCACTTATGTAAAATCAAACATTTCAAATGAACACATTAATAATAGTCATGTAAGAGGGAAAAATCAGTAGTCTTATTAATCAAAAGGTATGAAAATGAGTAGAGCTTTGCCATACTTAGGTGGAACATAAGATGCAATGGCCAAAATGGCTAGTTCTTATAGAACTTGAGAGAGAGGAGAAGACAAAAGTATAAGGGTCACAAAGACACTTGTAAATTTGATAAAATTAGTTACTTGTACATGAAAATGGTATGTGGGATGAACCATGCAAGGTCAAGAATCACAAGTGTCCATCCAAGTCATAAAACTCATGAAAAGTGGCATGAAACACCTCATTCTAGCTCAAAAAACTACCTTCATGATTTGGACATATTTGAACATCCAAAAAATAGTTATGGTTAATTTTGATGATTGTAATTAAGGGTAAGGGTTACAAGCATGCCTCTACATGCATTAGTTGGAATCTTGGTCCTCTAGAATTAGTTGGGAATGAGCCATCATTATCTATAGTCCAAAAAAAGTTTCCTTCATGCACCCTACACACTTGACCTCCAAAAATTCATCAAGTTTCCATTAAAATATGTGGGGTGGAGTGGATGACAATTTTAAATACTATCCATGGCCTTAGAATCATCAGCCACACCTTAAAATCATCTGACTTGAAGTTTTCCACTCTTTTCACTATCTTAGTCACTATGCTAGTTTTGAATAGCTAAGATGGAGCAACTAGTTGAGGCACTTCTAAGTTGTTTAAAGGAATGAAATTTATATTGGGATTTATCTTAAGTCCTAATATTTCCCTCAATGTTATTGGAACCTCTTGAAACCTCCTATAACCTACACAATACATAAAACTATCAAAAAAATCTTATTTTATACCTCATCCTTAAAATTACATACAACTCAAAAGAATGGGATGGAGATTGAAAGAGACCTATACAATTTCCAATCATCATCCTAAGAAAACTATTCTATTAGATTATTTTTCCAACCTTATTTCTCCAAACTGGTCACTCCAAGGGTTTAACAAGGATTTTAGGTAGTTTTTATCTTTAAGGTTTGTTCATAAAGTTATGATGTTGGATTTTCAGAAAAATTACACTAAAGTGATGTTAAATTACCCTATTAACATCTCTAAATTCCTTTATTCTCCATTCAAATCACCAAAGTAGGTGTGAGCATTTGAAGTTACCTATTTGATCTTGATTCCTCACTCCCACATGCTTGAGTTTGTCCTTGAGTCAAAAAAGGCCTTCATTATGTTTTATCTACATACCAAGGGATTTAACACATCTGATATGATCCCAAAATCATTCCCAAATGGAATGTAAATCATATCTAAAGCTATAAATATGAATTACTCTTCATTTGGACACTAGTCTTGAACCTTGCTTAATAGGTCTATTGTAACCCCTATGGTTTAGGCCATCCCATTAGGTTTTTATGGATTAAACCAGATTGAAAACATATTTAGTGATACCATAAACATTTACTAATATGTTATAATGTTTACCTCATGTGGGAAGTGAAGGTGACTATCTATTTGGCTTCTAGGCCAAAACCTTGCCCTTAAGCCCAATTGCAGCAACCTTAAGAGTGTAGGGTAACCTATTGAGTTCCATCCTTGTTTTAATTTTATACCATATTGACCTTGATGTTTTCTAACTCTCCAAATTTTCCCAAAAGGCTCTTTTATCTTTTGGTTCATGCTTTTTTACCCATCCTCTAAACCCTACCAATTTTGACCCTAGGCAAATACCCTCTATCTAAGACAAAATAGAGGGTACTTCCCCTATTCTCTAAAACCAAATAACCATTTTTGTATCTTATACAAGTTTCAAGGATCTAATAAACAAAAAAATAATCCTCTGGTCTACCCATTTGTCCCTTAAACCTCTTCCAAAACCAAAACAGATTGTGTAAAGAGTATTGTGTGCAAGATTTCCTCTAATGAACTACGTTTTGCATTATGAAAACCATTTTTATATTGGTATTCCATGTCAATAAGGATTAATATACCATCATGATCAATATTAATGTATTCTATGTCCACTTATCATTTCAAATCCCTATATACCTCTCATTGCATATTTTTCCATTCCACTATCCTTAATTGCAAACTGTATTCTTGCCTTAGAGGAGACATTTATAACTGACCCTATGTGTTTTGGAATTGAGAATAGGATATAAAAAATCTTAATTTTTCCCTAGATTCATTTGGTGCTTGATTGAACTCATTCTAGGTCTGGTCATCACTTTAGCTCTTTACATACTCCTCTCTGCTTAGTCAAAACTAGGTTAGCCTACCTGATTGTATTTCTACCTGGGAATAACCCCTATAGTTTCACTTTGCATAATTTTCCCTTGAACATGGTGCTCAAAGAATTAATTGAAAGGATTAATAACTAATTTTTCATTATTTATATCAATTTTCCTCACATTCATGTTATTTCCATACCAGAGTACTACCTTTATGTGCCTATCTATAATAGTCAACTGACTGTGTCTCTTGTAGGATAGGGTCCACCTATAGATGAGAATTATGTTTTGGAATTGTATCTATTATTTTTAATTCATTTATATCCTTAAACTAATTTCACCTTAGTTTGAAATCACTATAATGAATTTATAGGCCTATCTAAATGGTCAAGATCTTTTTGAATGTGTTTCTTGCCTTTTAGACCTTGCCTATAAGTTACATTTGCCTCTTTAGACTTTAGTCATGATGTCGGAAGACCTTTGTTAAATATTTATAGTCACATAACACCTAATCATAATTGGGTTCACCTTGAATATGCTAAAACACCACCAAAATACCATGCTTAGTTCACTCTCAGTTGTAGGTAGATATTGGAGTTGTTTGTATAGATTGTAGGTGTGGATTAGTCCCTTAAACAACTCATATTCACCTCTACCAATGATTATTTTGATCAAAAATATAATTTTAACTATTTATAACTATTAAATTAATGTCATGGTCTAGTTTTTTATTTTTTGGTGAAAGGAGGTCTCATTTGGGTCACATCTATAGACATTAATGCCTGAGTTTAGTATTTTTATAGGCAATTTTAGGCCTCTCAATCACCATCCTTCACTAACCCTATGTCCTTAAAAATTTTCAAGACTATTAAAATATGTGAAGAATATAATATATGGTCACATAGATATCACAAAACCTTTGACAACCCTATTTCATGACCATGGAAAAATGACCTTAGGCATCTATTTTGTATTTTAGGGAATCGGGTCCCTCAATTGGTAATTTAAACTTTTGAAGGTTTCCACTTCCTATATTGTCAAAACAACCCTAAAAATAGGTATAACATGGTACTTATAACATATTAATATCCCAAGGAAGGTTCCACCACATTTTTCAACCTTTCCATACAAGTACTTCATGTTCCACTGATGACACCTGTAGGCAGATGTTTCCATGTGCAGGCAGTGGGTATAAACTTGGGAAATATGCATTATGTTTGGATATAAAATGAGTTTTATTCCTATCCTAACACCTCAGAAATCATCTTAACACTATACAATATTTGAAACAAGTATCAATACCTCCCTCTTAATGTGAATTTATCCATGAGAGCAACTATAGGTGTATTTTAATGGTGAAAGACTGTGTACATAGGTAGTGGATAGTGATATAGGTAGTATATAAGAGATAAATTCTTGATATTAAATATAAACCTTCACCAAATTTTAAAAATTCACTATTTATACTCTAAAATATTTGAAACACCTATTAGAGCTCCCCTTCTATCATGGCATCCTTTTGAGGTACTTGCATATTCAAAGAGCTGCCTGCATATGCATAGTGTATTGACTACATATTCATGAAACATTTTCTAAGAGAATGAGATTTAAAGGTTGATAACTGAGATATAATTTAAAACATGTAAAAAAAACTTATCATCACCTTTATAAATATTCTCAAAATATGAAAATCTAAAAATGGTGAACAAAGGCATGTCACATAAAATAAATGTCTTCTCTTGAAACTTGAGATACTTGGCTCATCTAAACACCATGAAATGATAAAAAAATCATGAAGAACATCTAATGAGTGAGTAACCATCATTTTTAAACAACATGACAAATTGGTTTGTATGTACTTGCCTAAAATGGAGCAAAACATATAGGATACATGAAACAAGCAAAAAAACACTGTCAACTTCATGAGGATGGTTCATGAATCAGAGGACATCATTCTTAAAAATATTATAATTTATGTTAATATATCTAAGTTACTTTCACCTCCCCAAGTAATTTGATCTAAAACCTCCCCTGTTGTATATACCAAGTACAAACTTGAAGTGGTTTTGTGTGCCTGAAGAGTGAGAAAGGAGTAGAATAGTTTTGGGCCAAAAATGGAACTTCTAGACAATTTAAAACCTTTAAATAAGCTTTAGGAAGCTTAAGGGAAATTCTATGATCTTCTCCCATGTGTCACACTTCTCCATGGGTTGTACAAGTGCCAAACTCACCTTTTTCCCAAGAAAATTACTCTTTCTTGTAAAACACTTGCACTTTCAATTACCAATAGTTGGTTAAGACATTTTAGGACACATGGCATGTGAAATAACCTTTTTAACCTTCACACTTCTCAAGGAATTTGTACAACTCATTAAACACCCTTTTTTGATCTCAAAATGACTCAAAATGACTAAAAGGACTAAAATGACTAAGGACCAAGGATAGTATAACATTAAATGACACTAATTAACCTAAAAAACAATTTGTGACATATGTATTAGACCCATAAAACACATAAAAGTCAAGTTTTTACCTATAGAGGTCCTAATTTGATATGTAAGGTCAAATTTGGTCAACAAATTGGTGACTCATAGGGGTAGTATGCCTGTTATACTAACTAGACCAGTAGCTTTATCATTCCATTAGGCTTAGGGAGTCATATTAAGTCTAAGATAAATAAAATGACATTGACAACAAACTTTTATCAAGATAATACCACTTGACTACCTCAACCACATGAATCAAAGGACACACATAAAACAAGCAAACTAACTAACAATACACATACACATGTGCTCAATAATCTTAGGGGAATCCAAAAACAAACTATTATACACAACTAGAAACTAAGCATAACTCCTTTCTAGGATCAAAAGGAAAGTTTTTAGAATCTTCTTCTTCATGAGATAAATCATAGTGCTAAGCATGCTTCTCCTTGAAATAGATGCTTTGTAGATCAAACCTATTCCTTGGAACTTCACTTGATCGGCTCTCAAGTAGATCATCCTTAAATAGGTCTCCAATGTAAAATAATTCCTCTTGAATTTTTGCATATACCTCATAATTTTTCCCACTCTTCATCTCATGGTCAACTTATATCTTCTTTGTAGGCATGGCTTCAAGAGGATTGGTTTCTTGTTCCTTAGAAGATTGAGTCCAAAAGAAGCTTGTTCCATCCTTCAAGAGCTAATGTGTTTATCCAAACTCATTGAGAGGATGATATCCCATTTTGTTGACTTTAAATATATCATCATTTAATGCATATGACTATTGAAAGGACATATTTGAAAGGATGTTTTTTCTTTGCATACTCACTTAAGTACCAAGGATACCTTCCCCATCTTTGACTAGATCATAGACTCCTTTAAGAGGATTATAACCTTCTCCACTGATTTCAAACAAGTCATCCAAAGGATGATTAAGAACTTGTCCTTTCCCATCCATGGTATCTTTTAAAGTGATGGAAGAGCTAATGATCATTTCTTCCTCTTTAGCAAAATGAATACTTTCTTCCATATCAACCCAATCAAAAGTTTCCATGCAAAAGAACACCTCTTCTTTAGAATTTATAACCTATTGAGGTATATGAAGTTTCATCTCAAATTATACAATGGTAATTTGGTTATTAATGGCTTCAAGACCCTCTATTTCTTTCTCTTTCTTTGTCATTCCAAGACTAGGCATTTTAAAGTCATGTGACTTAGTCCAATGAGGCTGCCAAGGAGCTAGTATTTCTTCCAATAAGAGTTATGATTTTTTATCAACCAAATAATCTTATTTAGGTTCCCATACCATATTTCAATCAATTTAAATGGTGATGGGGTGAATACATGATGAACTAATTGGTGGAGGTGTGACATAAAACTCAAAATTAAATTAAGAGTAAAATGTAGGGGATTCTTTTGGAAGATCTTGAGGAAGGGGAGGCATACCTTGGATTAAAATGGCATGGTTTTATTACTTCCATTTTAAATTCACTTCACTAAAATATAATTGGCTGTGTTTATGCATATGATCTTCTTTTAGGTTTAATCCTTCCATCACACCTTGACTTAGCAATTTCATTGACTCTAAATCTTTAATTTACTTGGCTAGGTTCTCTTGGAAAAGTATCTCTTGAATTGTATAGGAATAATCATGAGGACAATGAGTAAAAAAGATTAGACATGGAAGACAAGAGGTTTTTTGAGGAAGGGTGGGAGGGACTTGCATAGGATCAAGTTTTTCTTCAACTTCACAATCTTTATCTAAGATTTTATTGTCCTTCTTTCCCCATGATTCTACTATCTTAATCCAACTTAGGATGTTGGGATTAGGATTATTTTCTTGAGGTGATGATGAAAATTGAGGATTGGATTAAGTATTCAAGAAACTTGGAATCTCTTTAGGCTTGGAATCTCCACCTTGTCTCCAACTTGGAATGGCATATCTAGAGGTATCTTCTTGAGGTGGGGCTATAATGGAAGAGGAGAATGAGGGATTGAATTCCACTTCATTTGAAACTAACATGTGTTTTTTTCATCTAGATATTGGACAACTAAATTTTCCTATCAATATTAGCTTCAAAAATAATATTTTTCTTTTTAACTCTCTCTTCTAGTTGATTGGGGGAAGGATGAATTTGATAGGCTTGATTGGGATCATGAATAAGGGTCTTGTATGACTGATATAAATTTTAGGGAAGTGGATATGAAGTCTATTAGGTTTTTTGAGGGCAACTTTCATGAATTCTTAGCTTATCCTCTAAGGAATAAACAAAGCCACTCACATCTAGCATCTCACTTGTGAGCCTTTGCCAATTAGCTCTCTCAATAGGTGCCCACTCTCTTTTGACCAAATCTAATACATCTCTCACCTTGTGAATAAGATAACTAGGAACATATTGACCATATCCCCTTAGATTATCAAGCTCCAACATGTACCCCTCATAGCCCAAACGTGTTTTCTTGAAGGTGAAAATAGATTGACTTGAGAAATAGCTAGGGTGACTAGGAGAAGCAAGATATTAAAGAGGATGGCTATAGGATTGATATAATTCATGAATGTGATGATAAAATTCATGTTTAATCTGGTAAAAATCATGATAGGGTTGATTAATAACTTGTTCTTGGTGATAGGGAATGCCATAAGCTTGAATGTCTCACCAACTTGTGTAAAATAGTACTCAACACCAAGGTCAGCCATTAAACTTCATTAGGAATAAATAACATAAGGAATGATCATAAAAAATATTAAAAAGGAATACCTAGGATTATTTACCTTCTAATGTAAATTTGGAGTCACCATTGATGCTTGGATAGATGCCTCTAAAGGCTGATTGTTGAAAGATAACACCAAAAATATTTCAACCTCTTGGATCAAGAGTCCCACTGAGCATGCCAAAAACTATTGTCACTTTAATTTTCACCCTTTAAGGAGATACATAATCTATCCTCATCCAAGTGTAACAATAAAAACACCTCTAGGCTTGTGGGTAGCCTAAAGATGAGGTGAATCTCTAGAAAGGGTTAGCTCCCTTGATTTACCAGTTTAGATCACTACTACACTTAAGATTTGGGGGGGGGGGAGGGAGAGAGAAAACTAAATGAAAACTATCCTAAGGGAGGTTATACACCAAATAAATTTATGGATTCCAACTAGATTCATGTTACACTTGAAACCAAGAGACTAACTAAACATACACTTCTCCAATCTTCATCTTTTCACATCAATATTACATTATGAGGTTATGGATGAATGTTTAGGCTAGGAGGAATAAAAAAGAGACATTAAATATAAATATTTAATATAATGACTCACTCAACCTTGAAACTTACTATAACACTTCAAATGCCCTGCAAGAAGAAACTTCCCAACTACAAATAGATGATAAAAATAAATAATCATGTTAAAAAAACAATAGTTATCACTTATGTAAAATTAAATATTTAAAATGAACACACTAATAATAGTCATGTAAGAGGTAAAAATTAGTATTATTATTGATAAAAAAGGTATGAAAATGAGTAGGTCTTTGCCATACTTAAGTGGAGCATAAGTTACAATGGCCAAAATGGCTAGTTTTCATAAAACTTGAGAGAGAAAGGACAAGAGAGAAGTCAAAGGGTCATAAATACACTTTTAAAGTAGATAAAATTAGATAATTATGTATTATAATGGAATATTAGATGAACCATGTGAGGTAAAGATTCACAAGTGTCCATCCAAGTAATAAAATGCATGAAAAGTGGTATGAAACTCCTCATTCTAGCTCAAAAAATTGCCTTCATGATTTGGACCTATTTAAACATCCCAAAACTGATTAGGGATAGGTATGATTATTGGAATGAATGGAAAGGGCTATATTCAGTCCTCTTTAGGCATTGGTTTTAGTCCTATTCCTTTAGAATCATTTGGGAATGAGCCATCATCATTTGCAGTCTAAAAAACTCTTCCTTCATGCACCCTACACACTTAGACTACAAAAAGGCATCAATTTTCCATGAAACTACATGAGATTGATTTTATTAAAATTTTAAATACCCTCCATGGAATTTTAAGAATTAGTCACACCTTAAAATCACCCCACTTGAAGTTTTCTACTCTTCTCACTAGCTTGGTCACTATGCCAATTTCAACTAGATAAGATAGAGTAGCTAGTTGAGGAACTTAGAAGTTATTTAAAGTCATGAAATTTATTTAAGGAGTTATATTAAGTCCTAATATTTCTCTCTATTTGATTTAAATATCTTAAAATATCATATAACCTACACAATGTATAAAACTATCAAGAAACGCCTATTTTGTACCATATACATACAATTTTGTACAACTCAAAAGTATGGGAGGGAACCTAAAATATTCCTATACAATTTCCAATTATCATCTTGAGAAATATATTCCATTAGATTAGATTTCTAACCTCATTTCTCCAAGCTGGTCACTCTAAGGGTTTAACAAAGGTTTTAGGTAGTTTTTTTCCTTAAGGTTTGTTCATAAAGTTATGACATTACATTTGAAAAAAAAATCCACTAAAGTGATGTTTAAGGACCCTATTAAAATATCCAAACACCTTGAGTCTCCATGAAAATCACCAAGGGAGGTGTGAACATTTGAAGTTACCTATTTGATCTTGATTCCTCATTCCCATAGGCTTGAGTTTGTCCTTAAGTTAAAAAAATCCTTCCTTATGTTTTTTATACATACCAAGGTCTCTAAAACATCTGATATGATCCTAAAATCATTCCCAAATTGATTTTAAATCATATCCAAAGCTATAAATGTGAATGACTCTTCATTTAGACACTAGGTTTGAACTTAGCCTAATAGGCCTATTGTAACCCATATGGTATAGGCCATCCCATTGGGTTTTTATGCATTACACCATACTAAACATAGCTTTAGTACTCCCATAAACATGTCTTAATACCTTATAATGTTTACCTCATGTGGGAAGTGAAGGTGACTATCCATTTGGCTTTTAGGCCAAAACCCTACCCTTAAGCCTAATTATAACCTTAAGAGTGTAGGGTACCCTATTGAGTTCCATAATTTTTTGAATGTTATAACATATTTCCATTAATTTTTTACAAATCTCCACATTTTACCACAAGGCTCTTTTATCTTCTGGTTCATTCTTTCTTACCCATCCTCTAAACCCTACCAGTTTTGACTTTAGGGAAGTACCCCTTATCTAAGACAAAAAAAGGGTGCTTCCCCTATTATCTTACAAAAAATAACCATTTTATTAGCTTATAAACGTTACATTGATCCCATAAACAAAAAATTAGGCTTTGGTCTATCCATTTGACCCTCAAACCTCTTCTAAAACCAAAACAAACTGTGTAAATAGTGTTGTGTGCAAGATTTCCTCTAATGAACTATGTTTTGTGTTATGAGAACCCTTTATCTACTTGTATTCCATGTAAAAAATGATATAGAGACCATCATGATTAATATTAAGGCATTATATGTCCACTTATCATTTTAGCTCCCTATATACCTCTCATTGCATAATTTTCCATTCCACCGTCCTTAATTACAGACTTATATTTCCTTGGAGGAGACATTTGTAACTGAACCTATGTCTTTTGTAATTGAGAACATGATTTAAAAACTCTTAAGTGTTCCATATATTCATTTGGAACTTTATTTAAGTCATTCTATGTTTGGTCATCACTTTAGCTCTTTACATACTCCTTACTCTCTGCTCAGTCAAAACTGGGTTACCTTACCTGACTGTATTTCTACTTGGGAATAACCCCTATAAGTACACTTTGCATAAATTGGACTTAAACATGGTACTAAAAGAATTTATTTAAAATATTAAAAACTAATTGGTCATGATTTAGATCAATTTTCCTCACATTCATGTTATTTCCATACCAGAGTACTACCTTTTTATGCCTATTTACAACAATCAACTGAGTGTGTCTCTTATAGAATAGGGTCCACATGTAGATGAAAATTATGTTTTGGAATTGTATCTATGATTTATACTTCATATATATACTTTAACTCATTTCAAATTATTTTTAAATTAAGTCAATACACTTATAGGCATGTCTAACTGGTCAAGGTCTTTTTTACTATGTTTCCTACCTTTTAGACCTTACTTGCAGGTTACCTTTACCTCTTTAGACTTTAGTCATGATGTTGGAAGACCTTAATTAAATACTCATAGTCACCTAGCACCTTATCATACTTGGGTTCACCTTGAATAGGATAACACACCACCAAAATACCATGATTAGGTCACTCTCAGTTGTAGGTAGATGTTGGGGTTATTTGTACAGACAATATGTGTGGATTAGGCCCTTAAAAAACTCATATTCACCTATACCAATAATTATTTTGATAATGAATGTAATTTTCACTATTTGGAACTATTAAATTAATTTCATGGTCTATTTTTGTAGTTTTTTGTGAAAGGAGGTCTCATTTGGGTCACAGTTGTAGACATCAATGCCTGAGTTTGATGTTTTTATAGGTAGTTTTAGGCCTCTCAATCACCATCATTCACTAACCCTCTATCCTTAAAACTTTTCAAGGTTATTGAAATATGTGAAAAATATAAGCTATGGTCACATAGATGTCAAAAAACCTTTGCTAACACTATTTCATGACCATGGAAAAATGACCTTAGGCCTCTATTTTGCATTTTGAGGAATCGGATCCTTGAATTGGTCATTTAAACTTTTGAAGGTTCCCACTTCCTATCTTGTCAATCCAACCCTAAAAATAGGTCTTCCATGGTCCTTATAATATATTAAGATCCAAAGGAAGGTTACATCACATGTTTCAACCTTTCCATATATGTACTTCATGTGTTGTTGATGATACATGTAGGTAGATATTTCCATGTGCAGGTAGTGGGTACAAACTTGGGTAATATGCATTATGTTTGGATATCAAATGACTTTTATTCCTATCCTAACACCTCCAAAATCATCTTAACACTATCAAGGATTTTAAACAAGTATCAATACCTCCCTCTTAACATGAATTTATCCATGAGAGCAACTGTAGGTGTATTCTAATGGTGAAAGACTATGTGCATAGGTAGTAGATAGTGATATATGCAGTATATAATAGATATATTCTTGATATACCTTATAAATCTTCACCAAATTGTAAAAAGACACTATTTCTACTCCAAAATATTTGAAACACCTATCAAAGCTTCCCTTCTATCATGGCATCCTTTTGAGGTACTTACATATTCAAAGAGCTACCTGCATATGCATAGCGTATGGACTAAATCTTCATGAAACATTATATAAGAGAATGAGATTGAAAGGTTGATAACTGATAAAGAATTTAAAACATGTAATAAAACTTATCATCACCTTTATAAATCATTCTCAAAGTATAAAAATCTAAAAATGGTGAACACAAGCCTGTCACATAAAACAAATGTTTTCTCTTGCAACCTAAGATACTCAAATCATCTAAACACCACGAAATTATAAACCAAGCATATAAAATAGATAAAGAAGGAGTAAATAACATATATAAACAAAATTACCAACTGGTTTGTACGTAATTTCCCAAAATAGATCAAAACCTATTGGGTGCATGAAACAGTAAGTAGAAAAACATAGTCAACTTCATGAGGATGGTAAATGAAGGAAAATATATAATTATTCAAAATATTTTAATGTAAATGAGTGTATCTAAGTTTAATTTCACCTCCCCTACCATTTGTACCAAGTACAAACTTGAAGATTAGTTTTGTGTGCTTAGAAGGGTGAAAAAGTAATATAATAGTTTTGGGCCAAAAATGACACTTATAGAGAGTTTAATATGTGAAACTAAGATTGAGGAATATAAAGGTACATTATATGATCTTCTCCCATGTGGTACACTTCCCCATGGGTTGTACAAGTCCTAAACTTACCCTTTTTTCCTAAGAAAACTTCTCTTTCTTTTGAAGCACATACCACTTTTAGTTATCAATAGTTTATTAAGACATGTGAGGACACATGTCATATGACATAACCTTTTTTAACCTTCACACTTCATAAGGAATCTATACAACTCATTAAATTTCCCCTTTTTGACCTCAAAATGACTCAAATTTACTAAAAGGACTAAAATGACTAAGGACCAAGGATAGTATAACATTAAATGACATTAATTAACCTATAAAACACCTTTTTACATGTGTATTAGACCCCTAAAACACCTAAAGTTCATTTTTTTACCTATAGAGTCCCAATTTGACTTACAGGGTCAAATTTGGTCAACAGTAAACACATAGCGTCAACTTTAAAAGGAAGAAGAATCTTCATGACTCAAATTATAATATAAGTTATTATTAATAATATATCTAACATTTATATAACTTATTATCATATTATTAGTTAATTTATTATATGTGCATCACATAACATGCTTATTAAATTTAACATGCTTGATTATAAGCCTACATCTACTCCAATTGAAGTTTTATGTTAAATTTGATCTAAAACATATGTGTGATAAAGATAACCATTATTTATAGGCATATTTTTGGTATTTTGGTTTATATAAACATTACTAGGATATATATTTCATATAATTTGGATGTTGCTTCCAGATTCATACAAGATCCATACTTGGATAATTAGAAATTAGCAAAGTAGATACTATGGTATATAAAAGGAAATTTAAACTTCGATTTATATTATTCTTCCTTTGATTATGATAATTTATTTGGTTATTATTATGTTAAACATAATATGATGAGTTTACTTATAATATATATTTGTGTTTGGTGTAGGTTCTATCCCTTAGAGCACTTCATGTGGAAGTTGTTAAAGAAGCCTTGCAGCTATGAAGGATGATATAAGAACATCATGTGGAAGTTCCTCATTTTACCACCTTTCTTGGTGATAGTCAAAGTTTTATATATTTGGTTAAAAATATATTGCAACACCAAAAAACTAAGGCCTATTTAATTTCATTCAATGTTGGGCCTATCAAAGTTTCCATTGATGGGGATTGTACATGACAATTTCACTTTCCAACAATCGTGTGGGTTATGTGCTTCCTTCTATCCCTCTATACTTATTATCATTTTTAAGCATTTTAATAAATCACTTTATGTGATTTTGGTAAATTTTTTATGTAACTTTACATTTTACCCAATACATATTAGCATGGAGGTCATTATGTTATAAAATACTCCATTATGTTTGGTTGATTATTCATGAGAAATTGTGGGATGTATTCTCACTATGGGATGTAATATCATTATCATGATATCCTAAACTAACTCTAACTGGTTTATGGTCACATAGTATAATTAATTTAAAGGGTCCTATGTGGACAAGTGAAAAACCTTTAGGTGTCTATGGTTGTATAGTGTAATTTCCTTAAAGGTCACTAATACCTTTTGGTATCTATAGTTGTATAGTTTAATTCCTTTAAAGGTGACTACATGATTGCAGTTACATAGTGTGATACATTTGGGTATATATAGTTAAATAGTATAATACCTTTGGGTGACCATGTTTACATAGAATAATTCATTTAAATGTGAATAAGGATTGATGAAAGATGTTTTCTTCAATTATTACCTCCTAAAAATCATCGTGTGGATGGTTCAAGAAGTGTAATTTGGATATGTTGTTATCTCCTAAAACTCATCATGTGGATGGTTCATGGAGTGTAACTTATTTATTATAAATGTGATTATGACATGTATCCCCACTTAACATTAATGGGGAGTGATAAAATAATTAATAGCTAAGTGGTGTTATTTATGTACCCTTAATACATTAAATTACATTGGTTAAATAATAATATATTTTATTGTTTATCATGAATTTATCCTCATGTAAATAAATAATTAAATGACCTTTGAATAGGTTGGACCCATTAATGTGTGGTTATAAAAGGTCACATTACAATGGTAAAATTACTTTGCCTATATAATAAAGAGTTTATATTGTGATATGCAATGAAGTGGTGTTGAGATAAATGAGCAATGTGGAGAACACATTTCCAAGTTATGTGAAGTTTTGTTGAGAATAAGTGTGAGGATAAGAAAGATTGTATTGGGTACATTTGATTTTCTATCTTATGAATAATATTTATGGGTTTTTTTACCTCTATGTGACGTTTTCCTATATATATTTGGTGTTCATTGATCTATATGTCTTTTATCTTATTCTCATCTCTAGATCCATTACTCATATGGATTATTTTCTCATTTTTTATCATCAATGCATGAACTTGGTGACAACCTATATGTGTGCATGTACATAGTGATCAATCAATGAACAACTTAGACTGAGCTAATAGTTTTCTCAATCCTCATGTGTGGATGGCTCAAGAACTCAATCTAGTTTTGACTCTATCATTTCCCACCCCTTCTTCATGGATCATGACATGTGAATAGCTTGGATTAGAATGTGTCCAACCCTCTCATGTAGGTGGATCAATAACTCAAGTAGGCCATGAATCTATCATTGCCTACCCATGTGTAGTATATGCATCTAAAACTAAAATTTTGTACTATGACTATAAATGTCTAAGTGGGTATGTCAACTTTATGGCCACTCAGGTACATTAGGTGACTTTGGTCCACATGGGAATGCTAACCACTATAGATGGAGTAAGGCATGTAATTGGTGTGTAACTTGGAATATGATGTCATATGTATATAACATAGATAATGACATGGAATTTTGTATTCTATCTAATCAACTAGTGTGTGAGTGTACAAAAACAATGTGCCATGCACATACCCTCAAATATGATATTTGAACATTTGAATTCTAGACTGAGTTATAATAATTTATATCTAAGTATATGAATGTGGGAATGGTCATTCCATGCATCATGCCTCCAATTTGAGAAAATTGGTAAGAATCTGAGTTAAACTAGTATGAATATAAGCAAAATTGACAAATATATAACTGAATCTATGAAAACCTCTATTGTACATGATGTAATTTTCTAGCCAATATGGGTTTTTCTAAAACTAAGGATTCTCAACAATAGTTCTATGTGGTGATAGTTCCCCCATTTTGGTGCTAGTTTCATTCTATGTTATCTTATGTATAATTATACTACTTTCTAGGTCATTATTTTCCCACTATGTTTACCTGAGTTTGATTTATATAATTGAGCATGTGTGTTGAAAAATGTACTATGAGTGTAATATAGGAACTTGATCTCTGTGAAAAACCCCTATGAATGCCCTTTTATTTTAAGGGGACTTATGGAACTTGGGAAATAACTATCCTCAAAACAAAAATTTATGAAAAATGTGTGTTATCCAAAGCACATATGATAACTATGTAATAATACAATATAATGTGCATACATAATGTTAAAATGTAATATAATCTGAGCATAAGTTTGTAATGTATGATTTATGTCATGTCTAACATTAAAAAGGGTGTCAAGATAGATATAACCATTTATATAACAACAAATCTAATTAATAACTAAATAACAACCTAAGGGGATGAGGAATGATGTCCATCACAACACCCAAGTAGGAAGGGAGATGCTTGAGGTCCCTCATGGCATAAAAAGTGGGTGTGTGTAATAAGTAAAGACAAGTTTCATGGCCATGTTGCATATAATAAAAACATATATATAAAACACATGAGGCACACAAGGTAGGACAAGGTGACATAATACAAGGGACATGGGCACATGTCACTAAATCTAAGAAAATAAGACATACAATTACATGTTCAAATGTCTACATACACAAGCAACAAGCAAGTTGGCTTAGAGCCACATAAAAGGACATGCTTAAATGTAAGGATAAATAATCAATAAATACACACACAAGGACATGGTAAAATGTCCAAAGCATACATACTATGAATAAAAGTGGTGTAGCCATATAAAATTTCCAAATTGGTAGTTTGTGTGTGGCTTGGGACACCCTATCAATAGCTCCTTTTTGAATGCTATTGTGACCCTTCTAGACACCTTTTTATTCATTTCCAGTCATCCAAAACCTTCTAGACCTTGATTCTAGACCTTTTTACTCATTTCCTAGGCCAATCTAATCCCCCCAAGTCCTGAGCCTATAAGATAAGAGTGTCATACCTAGACTATAGTATCAGACCCTAGGGTGTCCCATTTTTGGCATTCCTATCCCTTTTGCAATTTGAGCCTAAATGGTCATTTTCATCTGATTCCTATCCTTCATTATGTCAGCCTATCATGAATACATCTAACCCATAAGTAATGGTTCCCTATAAAATCCTATCCAAAGTTCATTTACAAGGAGAGGTGATAAAATCTTACAAATAAAGCAAGAATACAAGAAAACTACTAAGGCAAACTTCCCTATTCTCTAGATACAGTCACCCAACATAGTTGCAAACATATTCAAACCCTCATACCAATGCCTAGCCACTTCAAGCACTCTAAATTTGGCATTTTTTCATTTGCATCACACTATTTCATAAATAAATTAGTAGGAGAACTACATATGGCTTGATCCCTCTTTAGAGTATTGGTATGTAGGCAACGCACCCACATAAGGGGTGTGGATCACATGTTCAATACATCTTACACACACTAACCCCACATTTTTAAAGTGATTTAAATCCTTTATCAAGCATAATGGAGGGTTATGGTTTTGAATATTAAATCATATCTATATCAGGATCTATCAACATTCAAAACTCAAGAATCAATAGGAAGACTTACACAAGAATAGTGAAAATAACCCAGAAAGCTCAGATCTCTATGATTAGTTTGGACAATAGTGGAAGGAGTGGACTATAGTGCTATACCCTCAAGTGTCATATTTTTCATGCTCTTTTCCTTTCACTAAACAAAATCTAGATTATGATTTGTGACATTATCCTAGTTCTACACAGCCAATTTTAGACCCCATCTCAGCCATTTCAACCTATTTCTAGCTAAGTCATTATTTATCCTTATTTATTATTATTTTTAGAAAGGTAAAAAAGATAGATAAATTATAAAAATCAAGACTATAATTATTTCAATATTATCTACTAATTTATTAATCCAGACCCTTAACTAAAATATGAATAAAACTCCATTACTCCCATAAAAGTTAAATCATTTGGTGAACCTAACTTACTTCGTTTGTGTATAAAAACCCTAGGAAAAATTCTTTGTTGATTTTTCCAATATTTTTATAATTTTTCCTACATATGTTAAATCAAAATTTCTTATTTAATTTTTAAATTTACCTTAGTAATTTTAAAAATCATTTCTTTCAAACCCTAGTTGAATTAACTAGGTCCCTTTGTTCTTTAGGTATCACCTTACATGTTTATGAGCTTCGATTCCTTTTTATCCATATTTAAGTTTTCTATTTGTAATAATTTACATTTATTTTATTTATTACTTTTCTTCCATCTCATTTTTATTATTAAAACTTATTACAAAAAATTCAATCCATTTTAGATTTGTTTTCCTACTTTAACAATGGCCCAATATACCAATTTTGATGAAACTGATAAGAGGGAACTTCAAAAACTTTTAACTAAATATATTGATATAAAAGATGATATGATTAAAATAATACACAAAAAACAAAAAAATAATAAAAAAATGGTCAATCCTCTCAAACCATAGAACAACCAGTTGCAAATGACACTATAGGGGCAACTATGTCTCAATAACCCTCTATATCAACCCAACCTTCCTATGTGGCACCACCAGTTATAACTATTACATCATTGTCTCTTGATGTGGATACCCTTGTGCAATAGATAAAATCTCTTCAATCTAAGGTGCTACATTTTGAGCAAGGTGCCTCTATACCAACAAAGATTTGGATTCTTTTACTTTATTGCATATACCATTGGCATGCCATATTGTTTCTACACCCTTGCCACTAGGTTTTATTCAACCCAAGCTCACTCTATATGATGGAAAAGGTGATTTAGAGACACACATGAGAGATTTCCATGTACCATGCTTGGAATATGTACCAAATGACTAGTTACTAACCAAGCTATTTTCATGGACTCTAAAGGATTAGGTTTTAGTCTATCGAATCAATCAATCAATGCATTCAATCCTTTAGCTGACATATTCCTAGATAATTTCAAAATTGACATAGGTGAAAATGTTTCTTATGCCTAAATTACATAATATAAAAAAAAGTTCAAATGAGTATCTCGTAGATTATGTTCTTTGATATAAGACTATTCTAGCTAAAATGACTAGCCCCATGGCTAATCAATAATTACAAGATCTCTTCAAATAGATTATTTTGTCAACTTTACATGAGTCAATAATGTTCAAAATTTTCTCTTCCTTTATTGATTTATGTCATACAATAAAGGAAAGGGAAGTCAAACTAATTTCAATGGAAAAACTCAAGTACACAAGCATATCAGAAATAACAAACAGGAGTAACAACAAAGTCACATACAAAGTAAAGGTTAATGATAACAAAAGTCAAAATTAACCTACAATTAATGTGGCTTCATATCCCCCTCATCAAGTGGTTTTATTAGTACCTCCTCATAAAATCTTTACCAATCTACCAGTACCTCTAGCCAAAGTCTTGCAATAACTATTGGAATGCAATGTCATATCTCTCCCTCTTATTCAAGAAGTTGACATAATAAAGCTTCTTCCACATAGATATGATCAAAATGCATTTTGTAATTTTAATAGGGCACTAGGCCACATGATAAATAGATGCATAATTTTGTGACACAAGATACAAGACTTGATAGATGGAAACCTTATTGATCTTGGCACTCTAGTTGAGCCTCCTCAAGCAAAGAAAATATAGGACAAAGCTTTGAAAATTTTCTCAAATCCTTTCCCAAAACATTCTATATAAGAGATATGGGACACATTAGGTGTTCACCATGCATATCATGCACATCCTCCACTAGCTACATACCAGACACCTTTAGTTGAGTCACATTTTTTAATAAAATGATTGGTGTGTATAATTCCATAATTCCAGCTAGACCTTCAATCTCCTTCTTAGAATAAGAGATAGTTGAAGATGATTCAGATTACCATGCACTTTTTATCATAGCCTACATTAATCATCATACCATTCATAGTGTTATCATCGATAATGGATCTAGTGTGAACATGTACACTATGGAATTACTATAGCATTTGGGATATTCAAAACAAGATATTGCCCTAAAGGACATAGTTATTAGTGGATTCAATGGGCATATATAGATTTCATTGGGTGAGAGTGTACTTCCTCTATAGGTTTGTCCAACACATGTGGCCACACTATTTACTATTGTTCCTAGTGTAGGAGTCTTTGATATGTTAATTGGTTGACCATGGATTCAAAAACTTCATACAGTTCATTCTATAGTTCATAGATGCATGAAATTCATTCATGTTAATCAAGTTTTTATAGTTGGTGGAGTTTCATATGAGTTACCACTCCCCACTTTAAAGCCATCTACCACTTTATAGTCACTAGTTTTAGCTCCACCAATTTTAGCTCCTCCTCCACTAGTTATGGTTCTTCTTTTAGTTTAGATTCAAAAATAGTCAAGGCCTCCCTTTCTAGCATAGAGAGTTCATACACTTATAAATAATCCTCTTTTAGATCAACCATAGTTTCAAGATTCTAGATAATTTCTAGCTACAATGTTCACACCTAGGGTAGTATCATTGAGATCTCATACCTATACACACATATCACATGTTTAGAGAACTTCTACTACCAAATGGGTCCTTAAGAGCTCCATAATTGCATCCACTTCTTAGAGTTACAAGGGGACCCTACAGTTAGTTTCCACTATAGAGATTTTAGATTAATTATAACATACACAACTTTTTAAATCATAGTCTCAACCATTCCATCATGATTCATATTCACACATGATCCCTCTCCTTAATATAGGACACCATGATAGGGAGTCTCTTATGAGACTCATTGGTTAGTATCATTTCTTCTCAGTCTTTCTTGTACATAGTTTCTTTTCAAATTCTTATACATATCTTCTTTTTAATTTCTTGTACATAGTTTCCTTATGCTTGCTTGTATAGTCAAATAAGTCAAAATACAAAAACATTCAAATAACTCAAAATATTAAAAAATTCAAATAACTCAAAACACCAAAAATATTTCAATTATATGCATTATCCTTGCTTTACATTTCTACTACCTTGATAGACTTACATTTTGATGTTTTATTCTATTGTATGTTGATTTAACTACATTACCATACTTCACTTGATCTTCTTTGAATATGTGTTGTGACATCTATATCCTTGATTGCTTCACTCTACCCATTAAAAGGGCATCTTAGTTCTACATTCGACACATACATCGATATATCTACCCATCGGTGGCATCTTCTACATGACTACACCATTTAGATTATGTCATTCCTATACCACACACTCTAGTTATCATGTTGATTTACATATATTATTATCTTACATAGATTATTCTATCAACACTCACTATTATTTAACACTTTTGTATTTCTTAGCATCTACCTAGTTTTTAATCTATGTTGTGCATACTTTCATTTCTTGTTTTGATTAGTTAGATGTGATAGTATTTACTACATTTACATGCTTTCCTTTCTTACTTTTCATAGCTATATGTGATTATTTTTCTTAGTTCCTATTTTGTCTCTTGTGTGTGCCTTAGGAAATTTAACAATGTCCTTTGCTTTTACTCTTCTATGTGTTTATGGCCCTCATGCCAACCTTGCTTTTTTTAATTTTATGTGTATGTGGAATTTGAACATGCCTTATATGCTTCCTTTCCAATTTTTAGTGACATGTAGCCATGTCCCTTATTTCCTTGGCCCCTTAGCCACTTTTGTGTGCTTATTTATTCTTTCCTTGCATGCTTTTTGCTTGTTTGCTTCTCAATTATATGTAATGCCATGATCTACATCATGAATTATCTTAATTTATTGGATGCCATGATGGACATCATGTTCCATCCCTCTTTGACAACTAAAAACTAACATTTATAGTTTTAATTCAATATATTTCACATACTATTACATTGTTACATCTATCTAGGCATACCCATGTTGATCTAACAATCTCTAATATAAACTATGTTATATCTTGAGACATATTTTTTATTATCATTGCTATATCTTGTATTTAATAGTATAACACACTTTTAGGGCTCTTTATTTTGATGGTAGTCATTGTAGGGTCTTCATTCCTACCCTCAAAAGAGGGGGTAGCAAATAAGGGTTTTGTCATAGAGATCTGATCCTTCTACCGGTCAAAAAACTAATTTTTAGAACAACAACCAAAACCCAAACTAGGTAGAATAGACCAAGAAAATAGTGATGAATATAGAATAGTGATAAAAAATAGAAAAGGACAAGAACACCATACTTGGACTATAGTGCTAGATAGAAAAGTATCCTATTTTTGGCACTCCTATCCAAACAATAAAAAAATAGATTTTTCAAAATTAGATAAAAAGTAAGACCAGTTACAATTTTATCAGCTATAGTTAAATTTAGATTCAATAGTTTCAATATAGTTTTTCTCAAAGAATCCAAATATAGGGGGCATCATGTGTGACATTATGACTCTCACTTCTAGTTTTAGATTGGGTATTTGGTATAACTTCTAGATCATAATCCATGTTATAGACAGTAATGATTGGGGGTAATGTGCATGACACATTTGCCTTATTTTATTTTTGAGTTCAGTACTTTACCTAGGTATTCTTAGTAGTTACATGCCTTAATCCATCTATAGGTGGTTGGCATAATTTTAGAGTGGATTTTATATAAGCCTAATCTCTACCTTTTAGAGTGGCCAAGATTAACCTAGTTATCAACACACATTTAGTTATCCACACCACATTATCAGGTTACAAAGCATTTATGGAATTTAGGATCCATCTTATATGACACACATTCAAACAAATATCAATTTATAACTTACTTAGTAGGAAATGATGGAGCTAAAAGACTAGCTAGCCTTTTATTCTTGAACCACCTACTTAAAGGGATTGGACACACAGTCCAAACATCGATTAACACATGCATGACCACATAGCTTCAATCAATGGGAGATGAAGGAGCCAAAGGGTTATTCTTTCTATTGTTGAGACACCCTTAGAGAATTAAGACTCAACTTTATTTGCAATATTAATCTTGGTTCAACACATACCTAACATCACTTAAATATCACTCAACATCATAACAAATTTACACTTCATGATGTGCTCTCTCTATGCACACTCAACATCACATATCTCCATGGGCTTCACCCTTGTAGGTAAGTTCAGGTATGCTTTCTATTTTTCCTTTATCCTAGTATTTCACTTTGTTGCATCACTAAAATAAAGAGGGGCAAATGTAGTCATATAAAATGTTCGAATTGGTAGTTTGAGTGTAGTTTGTGACACCCTATCCATATCTCCTTTTTACATGCTCTTGTGACCCTTATAGACACTATTTTGCTCATTCCCAATCATCTAAAACCTTCTAGACCCTGATTATAGCTTAGTTAGACCAAATTTCCTTGGCCAATCCTATCCCCCTAAATCCCAAGCCTATAAGACATGAGCATGATACCTATAATACAACACCAGACCTTAGGGTATCCCATTTTTAGTGCTCCTATCCCTCTGTAATTTGATTTCAAATGGTCATTTTCATTGAATTCATATCATTCATTATGTCAGCCTAACATGAATACATCTAACCCATAACCAATGGTTCCCTAAAAAAGCCTATCCAAAGTTAATTTACAAGGGGAGGTTATAAAATCTTACAAAGCAAGCACGAATACAATAAAATACTAAGGAAAATTTCCCTATTTTTTGCATATAGTCACCCAACACAATTTAAAACATATTAAAACCCTCATACTAGTCCCTAGCCACCTCAAGTACTCTCAATTTAGCATTTTCACATCTACATCACATAATTTTACAAAGCACATTAGGTGAGAGAACTACATATGGATTGATCCCTCTTTAGAGTATTGGTATGTAGGTAGCATACCAACATAAATGATTTGGATCACATGTTTAGTGAATCTTACACACACTAACCCCCACCCTTTTTCAAGTGATTCAAATCTCATTTATCAAGCATGATGGAGGGTTATGGGTTTGAATATTAAATGATCTCTATAGCGAGCTTCGTCGACATTCAACACTCAAGATTTCATAGGTAGGCTTATATAGGAATAACAAAAGGAACCCAAAAAAATTTGGTCTTTATGAATAGTTTGGATAATAGTGACAAGAGTGGACAAGAACTCAAAGTGTCATATTTTTAATGCTCCTATCCTTTCATTGAAAAAAATCTAGATTTTGATTTGTGACATTGTCCTAATCTTGCATAGCCAGTTTCAAACCCTATCTCAACTATTATAACCTATTTCTAGCTATGTCATTATTTATCCTTATTTATTGCTATTTTTAGAAAGGTAAAAAAGATAGATAAATTATACAAACTGGGGTTGTAATTATTAGAATATTATCTATTGATTTATTAATCCAGACCCTTAACTAAAAAAGGAAAAAATGTCCTTTATTCCCAAAATAGCTAAATCAAGTGGTGTAGAGGCAAATAAGAATGGCATATTCAAATTCCATCAAATATAAAAAGCATAAAGATACAATCAAGTATAAACTAAAAAATATAGAAATGAAAGTATGCATGAATATGTAAAACAAATTTGTGTAAGATATAAGTTTTACATATGCTAAGTTTAAAATAGTAATAGCCAAAAAAATCTGAGTAAGAGTAGCATGATCAATATCAAGATATAACAATGCTAAAACTAGGTTATATAGTATATAAAGATAGAACCTGGTAATCAAAATTATGTATAGGGTTCACCTAAGTGGGAAAATATGTCAAGTTAAGACCCATGTATAAGTGTATATGCTTCTAGTGGGTAGATAATGGAAAGTTTGGATTGATATAGTGGACCTAAAACCTATAAGCAATCTACAAGTACTCAACAAGAACAAGTGAATCATGTATGTATGATATAATTGACTATACTAAAATAGCTATCATATGTATTGCTTGGCAAATAGAATAAATGTAAACATATCAATGCACAAAATCCATAATTTTTTGTTTTCTAAGTAATATTTGAATGTTTTTATGTTTTTGAAATATAAATTATGTACACAAAATATGAAAATGAACTATTTACAAGTATTAAGAGAGAAGGAAAGTATATATATGTAAATGTTGGGAAAAAATGAGATAATATACAATAAAAGTGCAATGTTTCTATAGACCCAAGAGCACATCTATGAGATGTGAATAATCAAATGGTGGATCTAAAGGTAGATTATATAGTGTCAGATATTGGATCTATCAAAACTCAAATAAGTTATCATCATCATGATCATCATACCATTTTATATGTATCATTGGAACCTTATCCTTAGAATTAGTCTAGATTCTATTAATTTTAATAACATGATGCTTGATTGTGTAAGATGCCTCTAATGTAGTCCTAAGGTAAACCAAATTGGGTCATAGAGTATCTATATGAAACCTATGGTTCTCATCTATTCCATCATGTAAAATTCAAACCATGTGTCCCTCTTAATTAAATGTCAAACATTTGTTTGATTGATTAACTAAGACATCCATCACCTATAACCATGTAATACCAAGTGTAAAATATAGATGAGTGCCCCTAATGATGATAAATAATAATGTGTTGGCCTCCTTGGGGCCACATGCAACTAGTAGTGTGATATGTCCAATGGAATCTTGATAATGTCTAACATGTTATAGTTCATTCTCCTAAAAACCTATGTGCTATAAAAAAGCCAAAGTATTAGTATCAAAATCCTCATCTATAGCCACATGGGGAATGTATCTATCTTTAACAAAAATATGGATAATCAGTGGATCAATTTGAGAGTATATGTGTTATCAATGACTCTATCATGGTGTTCATATTTGTGAAGGTACTCGTATTTGTGGAAGTGCTCGTATATGTGGAGGTGGAGGCTATATGATATAAATAGTGCCTTGAGCCTTGAATTTATGTTATAATTTTGAGCATGTATTGGTATCATGTCTTGTAAGTCTATGAAAATGACAAAAGGGTTGACCTTCTTATGGAGACAATCTACTAAAATATTTATGCCAAATTATGGGTAATACCATCAATCCTCTATCAAGTAGTATCTATAAAATCTAGTGTGGTCTATCATATGAACTCCCTAATTGAATCTGTATAATTGAGTCTATATACATATATGTAACCATATGTACTAAACCAATAGAAGGATATGCCACTGACTATAACTGAGTATTAGATCCTATAGCTATAGGATTTTTAATAGGTGGTGTTTATAGTATAGAAAGAGGTATAAGTTCCTAAGAATCATCTTTGAATCTCATAGGCCCACTGCATGAATCTCAATCTACATAAATAGTCATTAATACCTATAGGTGTTGGATCATCCTTTGTGGTGGCCTAATAATCTATTTCAAAATTATGAATGTATACTTATTCTTAGTTAACAAGTAGTGGTAATCATGCTATTAGAATCTCATCATATACCCTGTGTGGGGATATATGTACTATGGGAGTCTATTTATCCATCATTAATGAAGGTAATTATGCTATAAGAAGATCTAGAGGAGGTATATTAATAGTCTTTCTAGACTCCCCAAACTCATATGTATGCATATTATTAACTAGAGTCTTGTAAGGTGGGGATTATATGATAACATGAGGTGTGCCATCTGAATATGTACTCGAGGTAGTAGGATCTATGAGTATATAATATTTGAATGGTTGATTATCTATTGAAAAAATGTATAAATATCCATCATGTAAAAACTTGATGAATTGGTATAAAATAAAGGGTAAGATCTCCATATCATGTATCTAAGGTGCCCCAAGTAATAATTTATAGTGAAAATGATTAGACATCACCTAAAAGTGTGTAGTTAAGGTTTTTGGCCCTATTGTAATGTCTAATGTAATAAAACCCAATATCTATCCAGGAATATCATTAAAACCTCTGATATTATTAAATGTCTTCTAAATGGATGTTATATTAACCCCCATGGTATGTATAAATGTGAGATTTCATATGGTCCTAAACCACTATCAATTAGAACTCATTTAATAGTAGTGGTTTTGATTTGTGCTTGAATAAAAAATGGTAAATTCTATGAAATTATTGACTATGAGGGAAAGTTATGAATGGAAAAAGATATAACATCCTCAACATCCTTGATAGTGTTCATGATAGATAAAAATTTAATCTAGATCTATTTCATGAGAAAAAGAAGTATGATTGAGTGTTTGAAAAAGAATATCTTTGAAAAAAGTTGCCTTTTTAAGTAATTCCATTATGGATATCTTAGCCGGTATATTTCTCAACTAATCCACAATATCAAATTCTCTTTGTTGATCTATGGGTCCTATTGTAGTGTGATGGGGATGAGGAGGGATGGTAGGATTATGATTCTCCTACATAGGATGAGGAGGCACGATGTTTCACCTAGTAACAACTAAAATTCCATGATCTACTATTTTCTAAGGGCAAGTAGTAGAGGCAAGATGGGAACAAAGATAATCAACTAGTCTAGGTGGAGGTAAAACAAAAGGAGCCTTCTAACCCTTTGTCATCTAGTAGTAACTAGAGGTAACTTAAAGTGATCCATTTAGAAATTAACTTCATAAAAATGTGACTCACATGAGGGAGGACCAAAGTGTAAAATAAGTTTATCCCTAACATGATCCATGAGAGGAGTGGCATACATTTGCACTTTTCTACTAATAGATAGTAATAAACATGCTAATCAAAGCATAATACTTTTTACTATGAATAAAAAAATGGCATCCTTCATGATAATCATGATGATAGGTTGTAAATTAAAAACTAAGTAGATGCTAGAAATTTAAACCTTAGGGTTATCCAAGGTTAGGGTTTTGTGCAGTATTTGAAGTACATCAGGTTCACCAAATGTTTTAACCTTTTAGTACCTAACACATGTAAATCATATGTTTGTTAAAGATCTGAGTAGACTAAATCAAGGAAATAATATGCAATAAATAAAACCACTAATTTTTTATATAATTGATTATCTTTAAATTCTATAAAAATAGTAATAAATAGTGCAAGTAATGACTTATCTAGAAAACACCTAATAAAGATGATCTAGGTGCTAGAAAATGAGATGGAAGATAGTCTAAATGTCATAAAATGGATCCCAGTATAAAAACCCCTCTTTGGTAATATCACCATAATTAGATAGTACCACCATTAATGTAAAAGTGGTGGTAGTGTCTTGATATTGGCAGTAGTGTCCTTTATGTAGGACTATCCTAAGCTTCTGAGTACACCTTTGTTTGGATATTTGATGTCTATTCCTACATGCATGAGTCTTGAAACCATGTATTTTTCCTATAATTATTGATTTAGTGAAAAAACCATAATCCTTTTTGTAGCTAGGGCATCTAATGGGCATGAGCTAAAAAGTGTGTTTATTAGTAGGCTAGGCTAGACATCCTTAACACCCTACTGTGATGAGAGTTGCCTATATAATAATATTTCAAGGAGGGATCAAGATTGATTTAGTTCTCCCCACCTAAGTGCTGGTGAAAGTATAAGTGATGCTAGTAATATAGTGGACTTGAGTGCCTTAAATGTGCTTGAGACTATAAATTTGGGTAATATGATCTTAAAACATTTTAAGATGGTAGTATACAGAAGTAGGGAAGAATAAAGACTGATAAACTTAATTATGATCAATGCTTTCTAAGTTTTAATGAAACTTTTGCATGTGATTTCCATCTAATGGTTAGAGGGATAAAATTCATGTATTTATACTATTTTGATGCTTGTGTAGGTGATAAAAGAGGTCTAGGATGACCTTAAGAGGTTATAGTTTTGAAAATATATCTATTTTGGAAAAGATAGGGAAAAATATATTAATGCCATTTTGGGGACACTAGAGCCATGTGGAACCAATGTCCATATTATGGTGCTAGTGTCCAACTAACAGAATATTAGGAACGAAGGGCAAGGATTGGAAATCAGGGTCTAAGACCGATTTAGAGTTAATTAGGGATGTTTATGGCCCAAATAAAGGTTGTATATGTGTGAAAATAGGATCTAGGATATGTTTAGGGATAATTTAGGGATAAGTAGTCTCAAGTATCACTCTTAACACTCAAATACCACTTTTAGGTGATTACAGTAAGCATCCTAAAGAGAAGTATGACAAAGTAAAATCATGGAGAGATACATAGATACTAGAGTTAGTTCACAGTGATATTATTAGTCTATTTACATCTATTTCATTCAATAAGACTAAATACATGATTACCTTTATTGATGAATTTTTAAGGCATACTTGGGTGTAAATTTTTAATCAAAGGTCTGAGGTCTCTGGTAATTTTATAGACTTCATGTTGCTTGTATAAAAATAGCTATGTAAATATTTCAATATTTATGGATAGACAATGATGAAGAGTATGTCAATAATAATTTTGAGAAATTTGGCACCTTATAAGGGATTGAAATACAACATATAGTTCCATATAGTCTTGAAAAAAATGGTGTTTCATAATGCAAGAATATGTCCTTGAATAAAATGGCTAAATGTATGCTACACTCCAAGTCTCTTACACCTCAATATTGGGATAGTACCATCAATTATGTTTATTATATCCAAAACTGAGTTCCTCATAAAGCATTAAATGAAGTCACTCATTTTGAAGTGTGGATCAGTTAAAAACCCATAGTTAAACACTTTAGATTATTTAGATATCCTTTTATGGCCTGAATTCCTAAGAAGAAATGTAAGGCAATGAAAACTTAGATTCAAACTTGAATCTTTGTCAGATATCTCAAGGGTTTTAAGGGATACATGATTCTCCATCCTAACACTAATGAGTTATTCAGTAAGATAAGTGTTCATTTTCAAAAGGGTCCTTTAGACTCTAAACTTGACACTTCTCCTTATTCCTTGGAATCACTAGGATTTGATTAAATTTATGATTACTCAAATCCACTTGAGTAGCTTCCTGATGATTTAAATTCTTCTTCTAGTTTTAATGATGAGATTATTGATGGGGAATCACCTCCTCACTCTCCCAACTTATCTTTAGAGGATTAGGAATCTACTCTTGACTGACTAATGTCTTGTCCTATTTAGGATATATATACATTATAAAGTTTTGTCATTTGGGTTATAGATATATTAAATAGTAGGGGACACATTCATAATTATATGATGTCAAATTCATTATATTTGATTCTAATCCATAATCGTTGCATGATGTATCAGACACTCCTGAGTGGGATACTATTATGGAAGAGGAGTATGGTTCCTTGATAATGAAAAACACTTGGGAATGAGTCCCTCTTCCTAAGGTAATAAAACTTGTTTGATGTAGATGGATATATAAAACAAATTTTTCATTAGATGGGTATGTAGATAAGTTACAATCATGTTTAGTAGCAAAGGATTTTTCTCAGGTGCTTAGCATTGACTATGTAGAGATGTTTTCACTAGTTGCCAAAATAAACTCAATATAAATGAATCTTGTAATTATTGTAATACATCACTAGGATGTTCATTATATGGATTTGAAAAGTGATTTTGTTCATGATGACCTCAAAGAGGAGATATAAATTGATCAACCACAAGGATTTATGGAAGATTATTCCTTAGTTTACAAACATATGAAATCTATCTATGGCCTCAAAAAAGCTCATTGAGATTAGTATTCTAATATGGAATACTTTATTATTTATGTTGGGTTCACTAGATGTTATTTTTATCTAAATGTCTACATTTTATATTAGTATGATTCACCATTGATTCTGGTTCTTTATGTGGATGACTTATTGATACTAGGTATTTATTCATCCACCATTGTAATAGTGAAAATTAATTTATCTAATATGTTCTCAATGATTGACTTGGGCATGTTTCATTAATTATTTAGGATTTAAATCTCCTAGTCTAACCTTGGGATCACTATTGTATAATCCAAGTATGCTCTTGATTTGATTGAAAGATTTAACATAGATCACTATAAGCCATCTCCAATTCCATTTAGATATTGTATAAAGATTAAGGATGATTTTACTTCTATTTTGGTTGACACTACCTCATATCAATAAATCATTATAAGTCTCATATAACTTACATACACTAGATCTAACATTTCATATGTAGTGGACATGGTTTATATATTTATGAAGGAACCACATGATGTATGTTAGAAACTAGCTAAGAATATTCTCCACTAGATTTAAGGTACTCATAGTTTTTAAATTTACTATGGAGAAGGCATTAATGTTGACTTGATTGAGTATACATATGTTAATTAGGCTAGTGATATTTATAATCATAAGTCTACTTCAGGATATAATTTCTCCCTTGGTTTAAGACTAATTAGCTAGTCAAGAAAGAAGTATAATGTTGTTGCTTTATCTTATATAGATCCAAATTACAAAGGATTTGTTAATGCTGCCACTAAATCCATTTGGCTTTAGGGGATTCTCACTGAGTTTGATATCTAGTTTTGATAACCAAAAATCATCTTTTTGTGATAATAAAAATATATATAGATTTACAAGAATCTAGTCCTCCATCAATGGACCAAGTATATCAATATTCACATGCATTTTATTTGGAAAATTATTCATGATCAAGTAATTAATACATGATAATGTTAAAATTTATATTAAATTGATAATATATTCACCAAACCTTTTACTGAGAGCAAGTATCTTCATTTTTGGGCTCTTCTTTAGGTTTAGGTAGCTCTAGCATCATTTTCTATGGGATTTTTAGTTATTTCTCTCTCTCTCTCTCTACTTCAAGGGGTGTTTATCTATATTATTCTTGTAAATTTAGGGTTGGTGTCAAAAAGATGTATGTAAAAGGAGAAAGATATCTTTGGCAAATGGTTCTTTTTACCACACTCCACACTTACCAGAATTTAAAATCACACTTGTAAGAATTAAAAATCACACTTGATAAAATTAAATCACACTTGTAAAAATTAAATCACACTTACAAAATTTAAAGCACACTTGAAGAATGTAAACTATTGAATTTAAAATACATGATAAACACATAAAATACCTAAGGTTTATAACAAACTATACAAAGGAAATGTTTACAGTAATAAAATAAAATAAAATAAGAATTTACAATAGAAAGATAATTTACAAAATAAAGAAATAAAATAAAAATACATGGATCCATCTTCCTTGAAATGAGTTGTCAGCTCATTCCTCAAAAGAAGATTTACTCAAAACATTAGTTTTAGAATAGACTACTTAGAATAATAGAAAGACAAATTATATTGATTGATTCATGTGTGGAAGGTTGCATTTATAATTAATGCTTCCAACCAACACCTTATTTGGGAGTAACAATCCAAGATATTATATCCTATCTTAATCTCTATAAAATATGGAGAGAGATATTTATTTTAATAAATAAATTTATTACTACCTAATCTTGATCTCCACCAAATATGGAAGGAGCTAATTATTAGAAATGATATTACATAAATCTATACTTGAATACAATCTTCAAATGGAAAGTCTATATATAGAAATAATCTAAATCAAAAGCATTATTCATAAAGATGTAACATTAAAATATTCTTATAAATATTTCCCAAATAAGTTTTTAGTAGTTTTATATATTCTGGAATAATTCTATTGAAATTTGTAGCAACTTATTGAAATCTATAATAAGCCTACTGAAATCCATAGCAAGCCTAGTGAAATTCATAGCTAATCTGATGTAATCCATATCTGGTCTATAGTAAGCCTATTTTTATCTATAACTAGTCTGTAACAAGCCTATTGTAATTTGTAGCTACTATAATGAGTCTGTTGTAATACGTAGCTACTGTAACAAGCTTGTTGTAATCTAGAGTTGTTATGGGATTTTGTAGCAAGCTTGTAGGAATCCATATCTTGATCATAATATTGAATCTTAATTTATAATACTTCAACATAGTTACTCTTCATATTTTGAATCATTCTTAGCATATTATGAACTGTATATACACTCATTGATAGCTTTTTCCCAATAATAATTAGAAATATCTATCCAATAGATAATAAGGAATTCTAAAGACATAATCATGATATATACTTACTATTTCACTCTAAATGAACTATAAATTTATAAAGTACATTTAGATCCACTTCCTATGCAAGAAAAAATATGTTATTTTGTAGATGTAATGATCCATTTTATGGACTCATCATCTCCCCCACACGTAATCTCATGCATGTCCTCATGCATGCCATTGTTTAAAACATAATAGTATATATGCATGGGTTAGACTTATCTTCATACTTAAAATAGGATCCCCAAATTATTCTCATTGGTAAAAGATAATGAAATTCATCTTTTAAAATCTCAAAACAAAGTGGCCAATGAAAATGGATATTTAAGGATAGGCTCTTGTGTGGAGATTTTTCCTACCATTCTCAACTTCTTTTCATCCTTTTGACACATGTTCTTGTGTAGAATTCTCATGTTTCTCTCTTCATATTTTATTCTTTTATTTTTTTTAAAAATGATGTGAGAGCAATTTTTTGTGTTGAGAATGTCCTATTGTGTCTACACATATTTATTTTGACCACAAAGTAGCTTTTGATAGAAAAATAACGTTTGACATAAAAAAATTCTTGTTTCTAATTAGGTTAGAGTAGGTTCTTCTATTGAGAATGTCTTGTTGTGTTTACACATATTTATTTTGACCTCAAAGCATTTTTTGATAGAAAAATAGCTTTTGACACATATAAATTCTTGTTCCTTTCAAAACTATGTACCATGATCAAGATCAAATTATTTTTGTATGTTTGGATAACAAAACTATGTACCATGATCAAGATCAAAGTATTTTTATATGTTTGGATATGCCCAATTCTTATACCTTCAAAGATATTCTCCTCCCCTATACCTAAGCTTGTGCATGTCTTCATGCATGCCAAATGAATGAAGTGGGATGAGATTACACAATACTAGATGGAAATTTATCCATTTCCACAGAATAAGCTATTTACAAGAGTAGATCTTCATGTAATAACAAAACTTAAAAGTAAATTTAAATATAAAATAGTAAAGCAAAATACCATGGCATACCTTCAATATTTAATTCTACTTCCATGGTAGCCAAAGTGAAATATACTAGAAAAATTGTGGATAAAAGTATAGTCCTACTATGCTAAAAAAATAAGGGCACAAATATAAGTAACCAAGGAGAAAGTTTCATCAGATATTCCTTTTGACAAATTGCATTCTTTTTATTTTTTATGTTTTTGTCCTTGACTAGATAGTAAACTAGTTTTCTAATCAAGGCTCTTTATTTTAGAACTTGATCTACCAGTAAGCTAGTTTTCAAACCAAGGCTGCCAATAATGCTTGAAGGTTTTCATTGTTGGTTTTTTTTAATTATTATTTTCTTTTCTTTTTTCATAAAATTGATGACATAAAAATTTTTAGCCATATACTCTATGCATCTTCATACTACTTGTAAATATGACATGAATTTTTTTGTATGTTAACATTCTTCAGCATTGGTCTATGTAGTGATGACTAGTAACTGGTGATAAACAATTTGCTGATTTTGCTGAATTTGATTGTCAAAGGTAACCCTAGATAATTGATTGACTACTTGTTGAAGTCATGGGTATAAATTTTCATCTCTAGAATGACTCTTTTTAATTAAAGCATCTTGTAAAAACCTAAAACAAACAAAACCTTTCCAAACAAGCATAATATCAACAATGTCAAAAAATACAAATACCAACAATAGAATGTTAAGATGAACATTTGAATGTATATGGAAGAATGTAGTTTAGCCTATGTAAAAATTATTGATGATTTAGAAATTAACATTATCTCTAATGGAATTTTATTGTGGAGATTAATAACTTTATTAAACAAGTAATATTATTATACAAGTAGATATGGGTTTAGTTAATTCCTAAATATAGATGGAAATGAATGAAATGAAATGCCATCAATTATTTTTATTTATGGAATATGTAGAAAATACTAACAATTATTTGTATAGGGAAGATAAAATTACATTTCTGAATTATTGGATGGAAACTAGAATCTAAAAAACATGCTTGGATAACTAATTTTTTGAGGTCCTTGGCTTCCTTGTTGTAAATAGATTTTTGGATGCCTCTTCTTGCTACTAAAATTTTTGTGTTCTTCATCTACAATGCAACCTATATTTGTATCATGGTGAGCAAGCTTATCACTATCTTATTCTTTGGCTGGGAATTCAAAGGTGGTGGTCTGAGAGTAGTAGCCCCTAGTAAGGTCAAGGGGGAGCCCCTCAAAACCAAACCCAATTTACCATTTTTTTAACCATAGATTTTATTTGCATTGAAGATAATTTGATAATTTCATGCTATTTTAGACAACTTGATGAAATCATGTAATTGCTACTAATTTTTAACATATACAGTACTCAAAAATAATTAAACACTTAGTATCATATGACTAATGTAAATTCAATATTCTAGGTTACATGTTATTTTGGAATGGAAAGGAATTCTGATTTATTTTTTTATTTTTTAGACTGTCATATTTTTTTCCCCTTCCTTATACATGTAGACTAATAAAAAACATGAAATAAAACAAACATCTAGTATTGAGACTAAAATAAAATATCTCGAGTATTTAAATAAATATTTTCTATTAGACATTATCACTATAATTTAGAAAGAATCTTAAAAATAAAAATTTGATATAAAATTAGTGATTAATCTAAGAGAAAATAGGAATTAAAATACTAAAATCTTGTGCATGCTAAAAATCAGTGATTTATGTGAGACTGATCGTCAATGTTGGGATGTTTGACTCACACGAAATCTAGAGATATATGTTTATGACGACAAAGATATTGCATGACTTCTATTCTCTCCTGATGTGATCTACATTGTATGAAAATTTTAATTGTTTTTTACTTATGAGATTTGTTTGACCCACATGGCTTATCCAAAATAACTTCTATCGTGATTCATCAAATTATTTTTTTATGCATGGTGATATTGCATGGAATATTATGAAAGGTTGCATGAATCTCTCCAAAAGCTATTTTAGTCATAAAATAAATATTACATAAAATTTATTAAAACCATTTATCATGCATAATAGTTTTAGTTAGCCATACCAGATCAGAACAAAATCTATTCTACATGTAGCACTCTACTAGATAAAATCAAAAGGATTACATGCAACACTCTACTAGATAAAATTTTCAAGATTTTCGTTGGAGTAATAGTTTCTTTGAAATATATTATATAGCCTTTAATATTTTAATTATTTGATCAATTACTATTATATCTATCATTATTGGAAATAAACTATGCTTACCTGTGAGATTGAATACTCCACATAATTCTAGCTCAGGAGTTTATCTTCAACAATTACATAGACTGGATTATAGACCATTCTATTTCATCAGAGATCATCAGCATGATTCTCTCTACTTGCAATGCCATATCCTTGTATACTTTATCCATCCTTTCATAAATTTCAGCCATTTTTTAATTTTGTTCACAAAATTTTGACATGTAATCCTATCTTGATGGAAACTGTTTGTGTTTTTCAACCAAATAGAAAATAGAAAAATATTTTTATTGTAAGCATGTAGGTATGAGGTGATTTGAAATTGTTAGAGACCAATTTGATAGTGATTTTCACCTATTTTTTAGCATGAAAATTTTATAGAATCATCCAAAAATATGTGTGATCCATTATATGTTGTTCTAGAAAATGTGCAACTATATTTGTACAGGTTTTCACACAACCATAATATAGTCAATCTAATTAATTAAAAAACTAGATCGTTTAATAAATATGAACAATAGATACAGAAGTATCTATTTCATATTTATTGTGAATAACTATATAAATTCATATATCAGACTATTTTACCCATTTGGCTGTTTTAGAATTTCGTTTCCATCCTACATCAATAATTAGATCTTCCTTCATGATGTTAGTAGTTATTATTTTCTACATATAAATGTTAGTATTGTGGTGTTTTATTTTTAAATATAAATTCCTAGTTATATAAAAATAAATTTTAATCTACAATGTAAAAAATAAATCATAAAGAAATCATTAACTAAGTATATTCTATAAAAGAATTTGCAAAGAAATATTTCCTCTCAATAGGAATTTCTTTAGCAAATCTGAATTTCCTAATAATACTGTGGTATCCAGCAACAGTGCCAAAAATGATGGGTGTCATCAATACCCTTCATTTAATAATGTCAATCTAAGGTTGGTGTCCAAAGGCTATATGCAAAAGAAGAAAGAGATCTTTGGCAAACAGTTCTTTCTACCAAACTCCACACTTGTAGGAATTGAAAATCACACTTGTAAGAATTAAAAATCACACTTGCTGAAATTAAATCACACTTGTAAAAAGTAAATCACACTTTGTTTTACTAAATTTAAGAAACTATATGTTTAATTTTCTAAATAGTAAAGGTTTTGGATTAAGGGAAAAATCAATAAATAAATGTGACTTAATTAATCTACTAATTTATTAAATCTAGAAGTGCTTAATTGATTTCTAAAAATAGCAAATAAGGGGATAGAGAGTAAAAATTAGCTGATTCTAGGATGAGATAAAGGAGACAGAGGCTACAAATTATTGATCTATCTAGGTAGACTATCAAAAATAGGATTCAAAAGTCTATTTTCTACCTAGATATGAGTGTTGGAAATGGGACACCTACAGGTCTAGCATTGTAGTCCAAGTTTTGAAATTGTATTCCTTAGTGTCTGAGCTTTCTAAGCTTTATAAGTTTTATTTGTCTACTCTTGGAGACCCTGTACCTAAAATATTAAGTCTTGGTTATTTTTAAAGTTCTATGTGTAATTGATTTTATCTTTAAGGATCTTAGTTCCTCTTCATGCTTGATAGGTGATCTCAAATTCAACTAAAAAAAAGGGTTAGTGTGTAATATACATTGAATGTGTAATCATAGCCTTTGTGTGAGCATGCTACGTACATATCAATACTCTGAAGATGGATCAAGGCTGATGTATTTCTCCCAATTTAAATATGTATTATGCAAGCTTGTGTATGCAATGTAAGTGTATGCAAATTTGGGAAATCTTGAGATGACTTGTGACTGGTGTAAGAGCTTGGATAGGCTAAAAATAATAGTGGTTGGTTGTATTTATATAATATAAATATTTTCTTGAGTGTGATTTAGTATATTTATAGCTTGTGCCCTTTGAATGGGATTTTATAGGGAAACTAGTGATCTTGCATTACAAGAACTCACATTAGCTAACAAGGGTAAAGATAAGGATTCAAGAAAATTTGATAGTTTGAGGCTATTGTCGACTTGGATAATAGTGTTACAAAGTGGACACCCTAGGTCCCAACACTATAGTCCAACTTAAGGCACTATTATCTAGGGGAAAGGGACCTTAGGGGATAGATCTATGCATGGGAGAGGAGTTTAGTATTGCAGGAAATGAATCTAGAAGGATTTAGATGATTGATAAATAGTGAAAACATGCCTAAGTAGGCTATGTAAGTGATTAGGAGAGACCTATGGTTTTGGTGTCACAAGTCATGAACAAGTTATATAAATTATATTTTAGTATGACTACATTTCCCCCCCATTTATTCAAGTATGAAAAAAATTTAAATACTAGGATAAAGGAAAAAGAGAGAAGCGTACTTGAACTTACCTATGAGGATAAGCTTAAGGAGCTATGTGATGTTGGGTTTTACATATTGAGAGTATATTGTACTATGTAAGTCTAAAAAAAGGAAATTGAAAGTAGATCAATTCTTACTAGATACACTATATCTAAAATAAGAATGTACAAAGGTAGGTAAAGAGAGAGGAAGAGAAAGGAATGAATACACCTCACTGGGCATACAAACCAATACAAACCCTGTTATGATACTAGGTTATGTTGGGTGATGCTAGAAGTATGATAAATTAAGAGTTATATTGATGAATGAGCTAAGTGCTCAATCCCCTACGAGTTGGCTTAATAATGAAAAGGTAAGACCTTTGGATCCATCATCACCAACTATGTGAAGTTAATGAATCATGCATGTGCTAATTGATGTATGAACCATGTGTCCAATCCCTTTGAATAGGTGGCTCAAGAATATAAAGACTAGCTAGTCATTTGGATCCATCATTGCCCCATGATGTGAATATGAATGAGAAAATAATGGTATACATGAATGTCATATGAGATGGCTCATACATCCCCTGAATGTGCTATGATCTAATAATGTTGGTGTGGATAGCCAAATGTAAACTAGAAAATAGGCCATTATTAGCCACTTCAAAAGATGGAGATTGGACTTGTATAGAACCCAATCCTAAAACTAGAATTAAGGCTTAGGAATCCACTTGGGAACATGAGTGCATGGGAAGCAAAATTGTAAGAAAGTTTATTTTAATGTGATGCTAGCCACCTACAAATGGAGTAAGGTATGTAACTACTAGGAATGTGCAATAAAATTCTATAAATTCAAAAATAGAGAAGGCCCATGTGCTATATGATATATGTTAATGGATATCGATATGACATCTATGTAAGAAAGTAAGGAACATACTAAAATAAGATGTCTAGAGTGTATAGTGTAAGAATGACATAACTTGGATGGTATAGTCATGTAGAGTATGCCCCCAATTGGTATATGTATGATATGTTTCTAAAATTTAGAAGTAAGATGCCCCCTTAATGGGTGGAGTGAAGCAATCAAGGATTTGAATGCACTAGACACACTCAAAGAAGATCAAGTTAAGCCTGGTAATATAGATAAATTGACAAAAAATAGAATAGAATAGCGTAATGTGAGTCTAGCATAATGGTTATCACTATAAAATATAGATGATGTATACAATTGACATGGTTTTATATTTTTGAAATATTATATTATTTTTATAGTTTGAAATATTTGAGCTATGTACAAATAAGTAGATGAAACTATGTATAATCAATGTTGGAAAGAAAATTATATACAAACATCACATCATAATATAAGAGACTAGGTTAGGAGTGGGAAGGGATCCCAAGATGGAGGCTGCTTAGGATAAAAATGGATGAAAAGATTTTGACCATCATCAAATGCATCATGATCATCATCATAAGTATCATCATATATTATAAGCATTGTGTTTGTGTTGTCATCAAATCAAAGATGAACTAAGGGTTGCTTTGTTTGTAGAGATGTTGCTTCTACTCTTAGTCATTTAGTCCTATTAGTAAGTGATTTCATTGGAAGTGGTGTTGGTGTTGCTGGTGGTGTTGTGAATTGAATAATGCTTTGATGTTTTATTTTATATAATCAATATTATAAAACTGTACATAAGTTAGTATCATGGCTAATGATCTTGTGAAAAAGGTAAAATGTGTTACCTTCCTTTTGTGATAATTTATTGATATATCTATGTCATGATGTAGGAAGCTTGATTAATTTATGATCAAGTAACATCTATAGTAAAATTTGTGGTCGATGTTGTGTACTACTTGTCTAGATCTAAATGACTATCTTTTTATTTGTAGAAGTAACCATGTTAACTGTATGTGCCCAATGATATATCTTTGGTCATGAATATGGAGTATATCTTGAAAATGTGTCATGAGATGCTAAGAGTGATGTAGGATGCTTAATAGGTTCTCTAGAATCATTTCAATATTCTTCTGGGCCAACTAGTGTAAAGTTTAATCCACATAGATAATTATCTATGATTATGGGTGGTGTATCATCATCATCTGAAGTAGCCTAGGAATTTATATCAACATCATGTACATAAGGTAACTCTAAATTTAAAACAAGGGGTAACTGTGAAATAGGAGTCTCAATAACTATAGTAGGAGAAGATGATGATGTTGTGAGAGTATCTATATCAGCTTGAGGGGTTGTTTCTATGGGAGCAACTGGTATTACTAAAACTACTATTGGTGATGGCTTAAGTGTAATAGGTGTAGTTAGTATGATTGCTAGAGTGACTGGAGCTATTATAATTGGTTGAGCATCTAGAGATGGAAATATATCTAGAATTGGAGGAATGTGAGAGGTGTTAGTCTCTCCCATTTGATATGTATGTTTTTTATAAAGAGGAATAGGGTGAAGTGGTTATTGCATGATAAGAGAATGTGTCTCATCTGGTGAAGTAGTTAAAGATGACTCTATAACTAAATAATATTTGAATGGCTGATTATTTACTGGACATTTGTAGAGATATCTATCATGAATAAACTTGACACATTGGTGTAGAGTAGAAAGAATAACTTGCATAGTATGTATCCATGGTCATCCAAGTAAAATATTATAATGGAGAGGACTAAGCATAACTTGAAACTAGGTAGTAAGGGTTTTAGGCCCTACCATGATATCCAAAGAAATGATGCCCAATGTTTGTCATGGTATGTCATCAAACCCTTTAATAGTCTTATATAAATTCTACATAGATGCCATATCTACCACCCATAGCTTGTAAGAATGTGATATTACATATATTTATCTTGGTACCACTGTCAACTAGAACTCTCTTTAATGCACTAGTTTTGATTTGAATTTATATGAATAGTGGTAAATTTTGATCAATAACTTCCTGAGATGGTGTGTCCTCTTTATAAAAAGAAATGACATCTTTAATAGTTTTTAGTGTGTTAACCACTGATGTAAAATAAGAAGGCTCTGAGTTAGCTATAATAGAAGTTTGAGTGAGTGACTGATAGAGAATGTCCTTAAACACATTAGCTTTTTGGAGCAATTCTAACATTGAAATTTTTGCTAGAGTATTGCATAATTGATCCATAATATCATATGCCTTATTTGAATCTATTTGTGTAAGGGTCCCAGGTTAGGGATGGGATGGAAAAGGTGGGTTGTAGGGTTCTTTTGTGGGAAAAGGAGGTAAAATTACACATTAAGTAATAGCTCTAACCACATTATCCATTATCCATATAATATTAGTATTGTGTGTGGGAGGAGAGCATAGATAATTAATACGGCAAGGAGGTGGGATAATGGCACATCGAGTAACATCCCTAATCATATTATCCACTATCCATATAGGATTAGTAGTGTGTGTGAGAGGAGAGCATAGATAATCGACAAGGTGAGGATGTGGGATAATGGTACATTAAATAACAACTATAATCACATTATCCACTATCCATATAAGATTAGTAGTGTGTGCAAGAGGAGAGCATATATAATAAATAGGGCAAGGAGGTGGAGGGATGAAAGGTGCTAGTTGGGATCTCTGGCGATGGGTAGTGACCTATGGGATGGTAAAATCAACCATGCAATAGTATTCAGCATGGAAGATGGGTTCTAAGGGAGGTGAAAAAAAAGGTGTATTAATATATGCAAAGATATTTTTTGGATATCATTCCATACTATAAAAAGTAAACATGCAAAGAAAAAAATTAAACTTTGTACTAACATATGATAGACTTCATCATCTATGTACATGATGGGGCCCATTATGGTTTCTTTATTATTTTCAAGAAATTTAATAAACATGTGTAAATAAGTAAGCACCATTTTTACAATTTAGCTATGTGTGTAAGGTGATACCTCAAGAAGCAATAGGACCTAGTCTATACAACTAGGATTTTTTAGAAATATTATTTGTAAAATACTATGAACTTTTGATTTTAAAATTGATTTTCTGAGCTAAGTATGCAAGATAAAATTCAAAAATTATGAGAAATTACTTGCTTGAATGGGACCTAGTAGATGCAACTAGGGTTTTGAGACAAATAAATTTTCTAGAATTACTATGAATTTTTGGAATTTGAAGTGATTTTTTTATTTTAATATTTAATCAAACTTTATAGAAAATAAGTGGAATATTACTTAAAAATTACTGGGATTTAGTTGATGCAACTAGGGTTTTGAAATGATTTTTTTCAAAATTAATGTAATAATTTGAAATTTTTGTTATAAATTTGTAGAATTGAGCTTGAAATTTTTGATAAAAATCTAATTTTTTTTCTAAAATTAGCAATATATTTTTCCTTGTGGTTTGAAAGTGTTTGTATGCAAATAGGACCTAGTATGTGCAAACTAGGGTTTTAGTGAATTATTGAAAATATTTCAATTAATTTGTAGTTTTTTTATTTTTAAATTCAAGAAAACTAGAAAAATATTGCAAAAACTCAAAAATAATTAGCCCTAGGGTTTCCAGGGTTTTTGTGCAAAAATTCAAAGTAAGTTGGGTTCGCCAAATGTTTTACTAAATTTGGGAAACTATAGGTTTAATTTCTTAAATAGTGAAGGGGTCTAGATTAAGGGGAAAATTAGTAAATAAATTATACCTTAATTAACCTACTAATTTATTGAATCTAGAAGTGTTTCATTTATTTTTAAAAATAGAAAACAAGGGGATAGAGAGTAAAATTTAGCTGATTCTAGGTTGAGATGTAGGAGACAAAAGTTGTAAATGACTAATTTGGCTAGGTAGACTATCAAAAATAGGATCCAAAAGTCTATTTTCTACCTAGATAAGAGTGCTATAAATGGGACACCTAGAGGTCCAACACTGTATTCTAAGTTTCAGTGATGTATTCCTTAGTGTCTAAGCTTTCTGAGCTTTTTGAATTCTATTTGTCTACTCTAAGAGACCTTGTGCCTAAAATATCGAGTCCTAGTTATTTGTGAAGCTTCATGTGTAATTTATTTTGTCTTCAAGGATCCTAGTTACTCTTCATGCTTGATAGGTGATCTCAAATTCAACTAGAAAAAAGGGTTAGTGTGTAATATGCACTGAACATGCAATCACACCCTATGTGTAGGCATGCTACCTACATACCAATACTTCAAAGAGGGATCAGGGTTAATGTAGTTCTCCCAATTTGAATTTGTATTATGCAATAATGTGTATGTAATGCAAGTGTATGTGAATTTGATCAAGCTTGAGATGAATCATGACTAGTACAGGATCTTAGATAGGTTGGAAATAACAATGGTTGGTTGTATGCAGAGAATAAGAAGATTTGCTTGAGTGTGATTTAATATGTTTTTAGCTTGTGCCCTTTAAATGATTTCCAACCCTTCTAAATGAAATTTAAATGGTATTTTATAGGGAAAATAATGATCTTGGGTTAGATGAACTCATATTAGGCTGACAAGGGAAAAGATAAGGATTCAAGAAAATCTAACCATTTGAGGCTATTGTGGACTTGGACAACAATGCTAAAAAGTGGACACCTTGGGTCCTAGCACATAGTCCAACCTATGGCACTATTTTTTAGGGGGAAAGGGACCTTAGGGGATAGATATATGCTTAGGAAAGGAGTCTGAGATAACATGGGTTGAACCTAGAAGGATTCAGATGATTAGAAAATAATGAAAACATGCCTAAGTAGGTTGTGTGAGTAGGAGAGACTTATGGTTTTGGTGTCAAAAATCATGCTCAAGTTATACAAATTGCATATTAGTATGACTACACACTTGTAGAATTTAAATTACACTTGGAAAATGTAAATTGTTGAATTGAAAATAAATGATAAACAAATAAAATACCTATAGGTTTATAACAATTTGTACAAAGGAAATGTTTACAGCAATAAAAAAATAAAATAAGAATTTACAATAGAAATATAATTTAGAAAATAAGAAATAAAAAAAATGCATGGATCCATCTTCCTTAGAATGAGTGGCTAGATCATTCTTTAGAAGAGAATTTACTCAAAACATCAATTTTGAAATAGACTACTTAGAATAATGGAAAGAGAAATTATATTGATTGATTGATTCGGGTGTGGAAGGTTGTATTTATAATTCATGCTTCCAACCAACACCTTATTTGGGAATAAAAATCTTAGATATTCTATCCTATGTCAATCTCCACAAAATATGGAGAGAGATATTTATTTTAATAAATAAATCTATTATCACCTAATCTCGATCTCCAACTATAAAGATAGCTAATTATTAGAAATGAAATTACATAAATCTATATTTGAATACAATCTTCAAATAGAAAGTATATACATAAAACTCTATATATAAAAATGATTTAAATGGAAAGAATTTTTTTTTATGGTTAAAACATTAAAATACTCTTATAAACACTTTCCAAACAAGTCTATAGTAGTTTTCTTGAAGTCTAGAACAATTTTGTTGAAATCCCTAGTAACCTAAAAAAAATTGTAGCTAGCCTAATTAAATCCATAGAAAGCCTGGTGATATCCATAGAAAGCTTGGTGAAATCTGTAGTTGATCTAATATAATCCATAGCTGGTCTGATGTAATCTATCATTGGTCCATAGCAATCTTGTTATAATTTGTAGCTAGTTTGTACAAGCCTGTTGTAATCCGTAATTGCTAAAACAAGCCTATTATAATCCATAGCTACTATAACAAGTCTATTATAATTTAGAGCTACTATGAGATTCTATAGAAATATTGTAAGACTCCATATCTTGACCAAAATACTAGATCTTGTTTTAGAAGACTTCAGCACAGTTACTCTTCATACATTGAATCATTCTTAGCATATTATTAATTGTATATACACTCAATGACAATTTTTTCTCAATAATCATTAGAAATATTTATCCAATAGATAACAAGGAATTCTAAAGACATAATCATGATATATACTTATTATTTCATTCTAAGTAAACTATAAGTTCAAAAACTACATTTAGATCCTCTTCCTATGCAAGAAAAAGGATTTTATTTTGTGTATATACTGAGCCATTTTATGGACTCATCAGTTAGTAGAGGTTTTTATTTTATTTAATGTTTTACGTACACATGTTATTTAGATTTAATACATGTCACTTAATTGTTATTTTAGGTCATTAAGAAAGATAATTCCACATTCATGAGGATGTGTGGTCATGTTTATGTTCCACCTATATGTGTATCTTTCCTAAAGTTATTTTGTCTAATGAAGTTTTTTATTTTCTTATGTTTGATTTTGCTTATGCAGCTGGCTATCTCTTATGTATACTTTATTTACATGTTTTATATAATTATGCATTCATGTCTTTTTGGTCCCGGTCTTCAATTGTGTCCCATTCTGATAGGAAATCTTAGAAAAGAAGATGAAAAATAAAAATAATCAAGAGAGACAAAATCTTGAAGAAAAAAGAAACTGAAGAGTGGTTGGACTGATCCACAAAGATAAATAACTAGTTTTCAAGTTTTGGATTCTCCTCTCAAAACTTGCATATAAAAACATGAAGATGAAAATTTAAAGCAAATAAAATACTTCTTAAAAACTCAAATCAGATAGGCTAAGGCTTTTTAGGATTCAAAAGCTTTAATATCTAATGCAAAGCTTGGATCCATAAACCTAACGAAGAAGAGATACTTGTAAGGGAATAAAGAGGTTACATGTGGTAGTTTAACTAGAGATTGAACCAATTTTATAATCAAATATATGCAAAATATGTGAAAAGTAAAGTCTTATAAGTTAAATTTAAAATCACACAAATGATGATGAAACCACTACCTTGTACATGTGGTGGAGATGAAACTACCATATTTAGAAACCAAACCACCATGTTCAAAACTAAAACCATTGTGGCATGTTATGAAACCATTGCCTATTTAATGAAAATGTCACACCAGTTTATGAAATGAACATGGTGTAAACATAAATAGAATAGTGGTGTCATAATGGAGAGTGATGGTTACATTTTAGGACTAACAGTTTCATCACATAAGAAGTAAAGACAAAATTTAAATAAAAAAACTCAAATGAATGGAAATTTAACAATTAAAAAGAAGCCAAAAAGGTCACAAAATGAAAATTATGTTGAGGTAACATCAGTTCTAAATATATTAGGCAGAGGTCCTCACATCATTAGTGGATTTTTCAAAAATGTTGCACCATTTATGTAATTTTTAGGTGTGTATAACACCCTTTCATTTTAATATCACAAGGATATGATCCAAGGAATAAACTTTAGTTGGTGGTATATAATTTATTTTATAATGTGTGTTTATACTTTTTAAGTAAATTCACCTATTTTTAACCCAATCTCTCTAAACAACACCTAAAATTTGGATATTAATAATGATGATATTTTATAGTACTTGACTCTGATAAAAAAACATGTAAAGGAGTGAAAGTGTAATATCCCCTCCAAACAGGAAATATAGCAACACAAAAAACTCTGAACAAGATATAACTTCTGTTGAATAAATTCAGAATGATCACAATAATATAGTCTCTTAATAACAAATTACAGATTGTATCACTTGTCCTTCTAAACTATTACAATTTTAGTCCTTTCTTATGCATATAAATATGAATACAGTCTTAAAAACCCTGCCTTAGCAAAACTGGAAGCGAAAATTGGAAACTGGAAGCAAAAATTGGATTCTGGAAGGTCTCGGCCTGCTGTGTCGAACACACAGTCACCGACGTCGGTCGATAAACTACCGACGTCGGTCACTGCAGGTCAGCTTTCTGCCGACATCGGTCTTAAGTCGACCGATGTCGGTCACTGGAAACCCTCTGTCTATCGAGGTCGGTTCCTGAGTTGATCTGTACGGACCTATACGGACTTTGTATGGCTGCCAATTAAGCACGCTTCCCTATTTTCAACCCCTGATCTAAAAATATACGTTTCTAGCACAGAAGATCTCTAGCTGTATAATTTATTGAATCAAAACAAGAATAAAGAAATACCTAGAATATCTGTAATAACTTCTGTGTGAAGTTATCTCTCAAACCTGAAATTCTATGATAACTTCTGGATGAAGCTATCTCTCACTTTGGTAATAGATTAGCTGATATTCCACAGCCTCTTAATTGCACACACTGAAGAGGGAACGTTCTCCAATGTAGATGGAATCCTTGAACCCTAGGCTCAGTCTTCACAGAAGAAATTCTCAAAATCAATATCAATAATCAATGCATAATGAATAATGGCCTCCATGAGAAACCCTTATACCCTCAAAAAGATATGCTTGCCCTAATTAGGGTTTCTTAAATTAGAATTAGGGTTTCTAATTAAAAATAGGCTAAATAATTAATATTTGATTAAATCAATCAAATATTAATATCTCCCTCAATACATGTCGGATCCTCGAACCGATCGAAGCATGTGAACCAAGGAGTGATTCCGCACATAACCATACCACAATAAAGGCGCTCCACTGCATATCAAATATCCCTAAAAAGTAGGAGCTCAGGCCCAATGTGTCTAAAATAACCTGAATGAAAACCAAATGTAGAAATTCTATGAATCAAAGTCAATCTAAGCTCCATTATGACCCCCTATCCATCCTATTAGCCTACGAAGGTTGCATAATAGGCTAATCATGAAGTCTGTCAATGTCCTCTAAAAAGGGGACATGACAATCCGCCCCTCCTGAAATTGCTTGTCCCCAAGCAATCTCAGAACAATGAACCACTCGATCCTCCTGGATCCCAAATGTAGTCATGATCTACACTGATGAAAATCAATGCAAACACCTACAATATCATTAGTAGTAGAACAAAGGGGAATCCAAAATCAAACTGACGGATGCAACTCAACCAATCTCTAAGGTCACAAATACCATAGTCAAGAACGCATGAGAAGCAAACTCTCGAAGTATGATAACCCAAGTAGAATGGACAACTCCAACTACCAATTCCATCTACAAAAGATGGTGCCAATCCATCCCATAACTGATCCCTCTGTAAAGGTGTCACAACGAACAGTACCACACTGTCATATGCGTGAGGAGAATCAATCTGGAGACTCGACTCCACTGGTATCTCCAACTCATCAAAATCAGGTACTCCCAAAACTTGAACATGGGTGTCAGCGTCAATAACATGCTCCTCAGTGACCCCTACAGGAATGTACTCACCACCAACCATCTCAATATATAAATGGACTAGACCTAGTACCGGTGAAGACCATAAATGCTCCAACTCTACAGTCACCTTAGCCAAATGAAACTGTGACTCCTCGAAAGCCAACTGCGTACTCTCAAGAATCTCATAAGTCACCTCAAGCTACTGAGTAAGCTCACTCACCTTATCTTCCTTGGCCAATAATACATCATACGCTGTGCCGCCCCACTCTATAAGATAATCTCTGTCAGTGACCAATTGCATATAGTCTTGTCTCAGAATCTGGATAGCCTCCCATAAAGAGTGGATCTCTGTCAAGGACAAATAACTACCTCCCTGCTCGATGCTAGTAGGAGAACCCCATCCATAAATTGCTAACAACTGACGAGCAGCATCGAAATGCTTGCAAGCGGTAGCAATGTCTCGCTCACTAACTCTTAGCTGACTAGACACACAGTGGCACTAGCTAGATTGTCTCCTACAATCCTCCTCTGATGCATGGCCCAAAAGAATAGACTCAAAATCACTGACCTCTATAATACTACCATCCATACTCTGTGAATCAACTCCATAGCTCATATCAACATACGGAGTATCAACAAATGTAGCATCACTGTCTATCTCTTCCATACCGAAAGGAACTGCCGGTGAAACTAAGTCCTCAAAGCTGTCCACTGCATTCTCCTGGGTGTCATCTGCAATAATTAGATCTTGGGACACTGCTACAATCTCTACCATAGTTGAGAGATCATCAACCCTCAGTGCACTAACATCAGAGCACACCTCTACACTCTGAGTGCAAGCACTAGACTCATCCTCATCTTCACTATCTCCTATCTCATAATAATCATGGGACATGTTGCGCTCTTGTCTAAGTGATCTGTAGTGCTCTCTCCTTAGCTTAACAAAATGATCATAAGACAACCTCCCCTGAGCTCATGGAGTTAATAACTCCCACTCATCCTTCGTTGTCATATACCGTGAGGGTTTGTCTTTGGATGTAGGATATGAAAGAGATTCATTCAACCTCTTCAAACTTAGTTTCAACTTCCTCATATCATAGTCCCATCGACTCTGAGTACCGGGAGTCATCATGGATACTTTGCTGATTCAAGCTACCCAAACTACCCAACAGGATGGCAAGACATTAGCTCTGATTTGCCCAAACTATCCAACAGGATGGTAGGAATTTGGCTCTGATACCACTGTAATATCCCCTCCAAATAGGAAATATAGCAACGCAAAAAACTCTGAACAAGATATAACTTCTGTTGAATAAATTTAGAATGATCACAATAATATAGTCTCTTAATAACAAATTACAGATTGTATCACTTGTCCTTTTAAACTATTACAATTTTAGTCCTTTCTTATGCATATAAATATGAATACAGTCTTAAAAACCCTGCCTTAGCAAAACTGGAAGTGAAAATTAGAAACTGGAAGCGAAAATTGGATTCTAGAAGGTCTCGGCCTGCTGTGTCGAACACACAGTCACCGACGTTGGTCGATAAATTGCCGACGTCGGTCACTGCAGGTCAGTTTTCTACCGACGTTGGTCTTAAGTCGACTGATGTCAGTCACTAGAAACCCTCTGTCTGTTGAGGTCGGTTCCTGAGTTGATCTGTACGGACCTGTACGGACTTTGTACGGCTGCCAATTAAGCACGCTTCCCTATTTTCAACCCCTGATCTAAAAATATACGTTTCTAGCACAGAATATCTCTAGCTGTATAATTTATTGAATCAAAACAAGAATAAAGAAATACCTAGAATATCTGTAATAACTTCTGTGTGAAGTTATCTCTCAAACCTGAAATTCTATGATAACTTCTGGATGAAGTTATCTCTCACTTTAGCAATAGATCAGCTGATATTCCACAGCCTCTTAATTGCACACACTAAAGAGGGAACGTTCTCCAATGCAGATGGAATCCTTGAACCCTAGGCTCAGTCTTCACAGAAGAAATTCTCAAAATCAATATCAATAATCAATGCATAATGAATAATGGCCTCCATGAGAAACCCTTATACCCTCAAAAAGATATGCTTGCCCTAATTAGGGTTTCTTAAATTAGAATTAGGGTTTCTAATTAAAAATAGGCTAAATAATTAATATTTGATTAAATCAATCAAATATTAATATCTCCCTCAATACATGTCGGATCCTCGAACCGATCGAAGCATGTGAACCAGGGAGTGATTCTGCACATAACCATACCACAATAAAGGCACTCCACTGCATATCAAATATCCCTAAAAAGTAGGAGCTCAGGCCTAATGTGTCTAAAATAACCTGAATGAAAACCAAATGTAGAAATTCTGTGAATCAAAGTCAATCCAAGCTCCATTATGACCCCCTATCCATCCTATTAGCCTACGAAGGTCGCATAATAGGCTAATCATGAATTCTGTCAATGTCCTCTAAAAAGGGGACATGACAGAAAGGCTAGGGTAAAAAATAAGGTTCAGATTGCCACTTGTATATCTTTACTAAAGTAAACATTCTATGTGATTTATTGCAAAAATGAACTAATGTTTACCAAACAAAACATCATTTGAATTTGACTAAACACACTACAAAATCCTAACTAATAAATATATTTACAAATGAATTCCATAAGCATACATGAAGAACACAACACATCACATTCACTTATAATAATTTAATTGAATTCAGTGTTTTCCAATGAAACAATTAGAATAATATACACTCAATCAAACTAACTCATAATAATAATAATAATAATAATAATAATAATAATAATAATAAATAATAATAATAATAATAATAATAATAATAATAATAATAATAATAATAATATTATTATTATTATTATTATTATTATTATTATTATTATTATTAATGAAGAAGAATAAGAAGAATTTAAACTAAATAAGATAAAGCATTAATCTGAGTGTTAAAGGGAAAACATAAAATCAAAGAACATCCAAAGTGATTAATCAATCTTGCAAATTGTCTTCCAATTTTTTTAATAAAATGGTCACAATATAATATATTTATCTTTACTATGAAATTTGTCAAAATGGAGGTCATTTGCGATTTTTATTAATCATCAGTAATCTCCTCATCCATTTAATTCTTAAATCAAATTTTAATTTTAATTATAAATGATAATATATGTTTAGTCTTGTACATCCCTTAATGTTGTGAATTAGTGCAAGTGTCAAATTTGCTTTCGATAACTTTAGCGACCAGTGCATCTATGGATTTTGTCTCAACAAAGAATCTCGACCATCCACATGTCAAAATCCTATTACCTCAAGGTAATAGAGTTCATGGAATGTCTTGTTCACTTTATACTCTAAGATCATGTTAAATCACTAATTATCATTTATGCATGTTCAAGTTCAAATGTTTTCAAATTTTACATTGATCATGGCCACGTGGTGACTTACTATTTTATTTTGATGTAGTACATCCAAATTTTTGGAATAAATAGGTCACATACACTTCCACTGTCCTCTCAAAATAAATTGTGTTTGGGTAGATGATATTAATACTATGTTTTTTAGCTTATATATACAAATATGTAGGGAATTTACATTGTTTTAATATTTAAAAAAATTGTTACATATTTTTTTAAGATTTATTCCTTAATCAAAAAAATTTATATTTTTTTTCCATCAAGAGGGACACAGTATTATGCTTTTTCCATGCATTATTTTTACATTGAGCTCTAAATATTCATTATGTTTTTAACTTACCATGTATGCTCAATGTGAATCACATGGTTGTATCTCACTACTTCATAGTCAATAGCTCATGAAATACCTCAATATTTCAAATTACTCTTCTTGTTTCCCATAGATCTATTAGGCTTTTTGTTTCACTATTTTTTTTGCATCTACAAATTTTCTTGTGATAAATAAATATATCACAATTATATTAAAAACACATTAAAAAAGAATAAACAACATTTAAAAATACTTTGAATTAGAATGGAGAGAAACTCAGGAGGAACCATTATACTGAGTGAGAAGGTTTTTTTCAAAAATAATGATGGAGGGAATTAGCTCAAATTGATCAAAGAGGAGGGGGTATATGAAGATGAATATCATGACCTATATGGGATGATTAGGAAAGAAGATGTGTTTATTATGAAGGAGGATTGTTTTGGGTTCTTCCTATCAAGTGTGGAAGTCAGTCTTATTTTTGGTTAGAATGATAGATTGGGAGCCTAGGATAGGCTTAAGGTTGGTGTCTCTTCCTTGGCTCGATGGGGATTACCAAGATGGAAAATAAAGGTCATTTTGCAGGATCATATTTCCTCAAGCTAGTGGCATTTTTATCTCCATGTGGCCAAATTTGGGTTTGAATCCATAGTGGATCTTCATCTATTTTAAGTTGTGTGTTTGATTCAAACTAGTATTTTATTGGCTTGATTTATCCATTTAGTGATTCTTGATTTGAATATTTTGATTGACTTTCCAAGCTTATGAAGAGTCTTGATTTGATCAAAAAAGTTAATTATTGACCAAAATTGGCCTAAATATAAAAAAAATCTTACATGTACTAGGACATTTCAACATTCCAATCAGTGTTCTTCTTGTCTTGATGACTTGTCTCCTTCTAATCATGCCTTGATGATGTAGTGTACCATCTTAGAAACATCTTGGTAAGGTGTTGTAATGATTCAAGATCTTATTATAGTGATCAACCTAATGGGGAAGATATAATATTGTGTGGATGGTTAATAATTCCCAAGATCATGAAATAATGCTATTGGAGTCTCAACTGAGCCCTCAAGGAGGAAATTTTGTGTTTTACCCCCTAAACCATGCATTTTCCCAAGCTTGGTGCCATATTTGTTTCAAGGTTTACATAAGAGCATAAGGTTTAAAGGTCTAAAATTTGTAATGGGATATAATATTATCTTACCCAAGGTGAATCAAACATGTTCCAATAATTTTCATAGATGCAAAGGTCAAAAATCCATTTTTCAATTTCCTAGGCCTAAAGAGCTAAAAGAGGCCTAGAGTGCTAGAAGAGAGGGGGATGATAGTAGTAATTTCCTTGAGATTTAGGAACTTAAATTTTTAGGATATTTGTATTCATTGGTGATATATATAAACCTCTCTCATTTTCCTTATGTCACCCCTAAAACTCAAGAACCATCATCAAAACCAAAATTAGGTTTAAACCCTTCTTAAACCCTCAAAGCTTGGTTTTGTGAGAACTTTCGCATTTTTTGAGATTTTAGATATTAAAAAAATGTGGGTTGATATATTATGTATAATATTTGACCTTTATAAAACTTTTATCCATAAAATTTTAGACGAAAAAATTGGAAAAGTTCAAGTTGGCCAAATTTAGGGTTTTGGCATGCAAATGTAGATAGTCAAAAAGGCATTTTTGAGGCACTTAAAGGAATTAATGGTCAAATATAATGATTGGAGAAGTTATAGAGGTATTTGGGTATTGAAACCTCATAAATTTCAAGATACACCTTTTTTCATTCTCCTTATGTCTCGCAATTCATAATTTTTGAGTGTGCTCAACAGCAGAAAAATGAGTTTTAGGGCATATATAATATTTATTCTCTCAAAAAATGAGTGTAATTACCCAATATTTTTACACAATCCTATGCTTGTTTGTTGAGGAGAACAAGATCACTATGGCAATGTTTAGTCCTTGATGCATGTTTTGAATTTTTTCACATGATATTATGGATTGAGAATGTGTATTAATAATATGATATATTTTAAGTGGAAAATAAACCATATAATAATTCTATGATGGTCCAAATAATAGCAGAGGAGGGTTATCAAAGAGAAAAATCAAGTTCTCATATCTCCATTAATGGAGTCTTTGCTCAAAAACAGGTCTTAAAGTGATAATTAAAATGGAAAAATGGGACATTAATGGTATTAAAATTGATCATGAGTGTGAATTATAATATAAACACGATGATCTCAGAGGTAAACTAGCCAAGAACACCATGAGAGCCCATACGCCTAGAAATGCCAAAATTTTCCCAAGTATAATGAGAATTTGATGGAAAATGAGGATAAATATGGTGCAAAAATAAGGGTATACATCACCCAAAGTCTCTTTAGAATTAAATGAGGTAATGGAATACCTCAAACGTGGAAAGAGACCCCAAAGCCAATGCATGCCTTGAGAAGGCTAGTGATGGATTAATAAGCGACTAATCAATTTTTGATATTTTTCAAGTGTTTCAAAGTATTTTTAATCCATTTATAACATTAATGAAATGTTAAAATAATAAAATTATCTATTAAAATCCGTTTGATGTTAAATTTTGGTTTTTGGCCTCTTTAACACTCTCTCAGCCAAGTGCAGTCTTGGAGCTTAAAGGTCAAGTTTCACTTGCTTGGCACGTGTCATAGAGGTTGGATGGGGGATAAGGAGTTATTTTAAGATTTAGGTATTTTTTTATATTCCCATTCCATGAATTTATATATCCATTAAGACCCCTGGTTTTATGAATAAGCATTAATAAGCTTTCCCACTCATAAACCTTCAAATAGCTTTTTTACCAACCAAGAAGCAAAATTGTTTTGAACATTTATCACGTGTGGGAAAGAGTTAGGACCTTAAATTTTGAGGATAATTTGGAGGATTTAATTTTAATATTTCACCCTTAAAATTAGAGAACCATCATCAAAGATAATTATAGGTTTTAACTTGCCTAGCCCTCTCAAAAGACTAGTTTTGCCAAAAACCTCTTGAAACCTCTTAAATTTCCCTCCAATAGTCCTAGAAACATATTAAAACAATAATACACTCCCTTAATCACATTTTATACCCAATTTTAAAATAAATTTGGCATGTGTGGGCTGTATTGAGGCCCAAAATGGATAAAATTGTAAGCTTTGAAGGTTTTCAACATAGTTAACCTCCATTAATGGAGTCATGAAGAACCAGTTATGTTTCAAGACCATAAATGGTAAATAAATCATCATATGGCATGTGAAATACCTTGAAATTTCATAATAAATATTTTATGGGAATTATCAAACTTAAGGGTGAAGACTCTCATGGTGGCCTAAGCTCTCAAGGGGTCTCTAATGGTCAAGATACATGTTCAGAGGGATAATTGTAGGTTCCATGGTGTTCCATTTATAGGTGTAAGATAAAAAAAGGATTTTTTCAAATTCAAATTAGACTAAAAGTTAATTTATGGTCTTTTAATCATTTTAACTAACCCTCAAGGTTAGTCAAACATCAAATTCTGAGACAACTAACCATGATGTCAAGTTACAAACATAAGACAAGCAAGGTGGGGCATAAAATTACAAGTGGAAGAGTCTTTGGGAGTTAAAGAGTAAGTTTTAACATTCAAATGAGACTTATATAACTTTGATGACTTTTTTCCAAGGTAGTGTAATGTGACATCATCATCCTCAAAGTTGTTCATCTTCTATTGTCTTTATAAGCTAATGAGAAGGCTTGGAAACCCTTTTGACCTTTAGAGGTTAATTTTTTAAGATAATATCAATGCTTAATTAATCCAAATGTGTTTGAGACTTCATGTAATGTGGTTTATCTTATTTTATTTTATTCTAAGGGCTTCTTTCTCCTCTCTTCTACTCTTTCTTTTATTTAAGAGACTTGTTCTCTTCATTGTAATCATGCTCCTCATTTTGGTATGGAATATACCTACCCATTTTTGTAAGAAAAACCTATTGAATCATTAAAACAACTTATTTTACCTACATATTTTATTGAAACTAGTGATCTAATCATTTTTTACATATTTAATTTGTGGAAGGGTGTCTTTCCTTGGTAATTTTTCATCTTTATTGCCTTTTTGTAGGTTTTCCACCATTGTTACAGGTCTAAAACTTGTGATTTTTGGTCATTAGTGAAGGTAATGTGTGAGTTTCATACTCCTCCATACTTCATATCTTACCTAGTGGGCCTAGTCTTAGAAATATTGATGCATAAATGGCATGTTTGAGAGGTTGTGTAAGTGAGGGTTGTCTTTGAGATTCTTTAGTGTCAATTTAATGAAAATAAGAGTGTATGTTTAGTGCATCACCTTATTTATGTTTTTCAACCATCCTTTTAATCTGTATATACCTTAAATTGGTCAAGAAACTACACATATCATGTCTTTTCATAGTCCTTTCATAGGAGACTACGAATAGAGAATATGAACTTTGTTCACATTTAGCCATATCTTTCATTTTATTCATTTAGGTCTTGATATATGGTTGAGTCACCTTTTTACCTATTCTTGGTCATCCTAAACCTTTCAAATATTCATTCCACCTCATCCAAGTCATGGTTTTCTATCCTCTTTCCACCCCCTAGGTCCTATGACTATAGGACAAGAATGTTGGGGTTGGACTACAACACGAGTGTCACTAGTGTCCATTTCTAGTGCCCTTGTCTAGGGTCATTTTGAACTCCAATGGTCAGTTTCTTTCATTAGTTTAGTCTTAACCCCTTTATTAGCTTCATTCTTAAGTTTTCTAATGTCAAATAAATGTAAATAAAGCTCTCAAATTCAAAATAATGAGTCTCTTATATAAAGGACTACACGACATTTTATATCTAGCACTTACTACTTTGGCACATTACATAATTAAAAAATCAGTCAATAGTATAGTTCAACATTCTACATCACACATATATTTTCATACTTGATCAAGGAAGGGCCTAGGAAAAATTCATTCTTACATCTATCGTAAAAATTGATTATGCATGTTTCCTAAGGGAGAACTATGTTTGATCTAAGACCTTAGCTTGAGGGTTAAGGTAGGCAATGATCAGGATAACAGGTATTCTAGATCATGTGAGCATTCTTACCCTAACCCACATTTTCCCCTTTTTTATTTTAATACATTTTTTATTTACATGTGTGTAGATATATATAGGATTTGTATATTGAAATGGACCTACATCAAGCTTTGTTAACTTCTAGCCTCCAAAATTTTATACACAAGCTCACACTAAGGTAGTGAATAAAACCTAGAAATCTTAGATCTCCTAGATAACAGTGGTAGAGGTAGAATACAACACTGGTTCCACTCCTATCTACTTTCAACACTCTTTTTAAATCATAAATTAAAGGATATATCTAGATTCATGATAATGTCCTAGTCCTACACGTCAATTTCTAGCCTCTTAATCATTCATTTCAGTTAGTTTTTAGATGAGTTCATTTCTCTTCCTCATGTAAAATGTTAGATAAAAATCTATATTTTGCCATACTAAAATAGAATTTTCCCTTTACTATAGACGATTTATCATTTAAGAACTAAACACTAGATTCCAAAAAATAGTAAAACATTTGATGAACCCAACTTACTTCAAACAAATCTAAAACCCTAGGTACCCTTAGGGTTTTTCCTTCATATTTTATGGAAAAAAATAATTTCAAATCTCTAATTTTTATATTAATTTTTGTGAATTTATTCTATTCCAATTTATTTTATAATTTAAATTATTGTCATAGTTTTCAAAAATTATAAAACCCTAGATTTCCAAACTAGGTCCTCAAACCCCAAGTTTTCCTCCCTTATAATTTTTAGAAAAATAATTTGAAATTTTGCAAGTTGTTTACTTTGTCAAACGTAATTTCAAAATCTCTATGTTAGTAGTTATTTTTGCATTCATTTACTTGATAGTACTTTTACACACTCTCTTTGGTAAAAGAAATAAAATGGCCACTAAGGCAATTCTTCCCTCTCATCCCATAGATCCATTTCTAAATTTTTCTCATAATTATGACAATGAATGGACAAAATTACAAAATTACACATAAGCTTAAAATGTGGAAAATGATTTTATTTACAATGAAGATAATTACTACTATTGTAATGATGAATATGATGATATACATGAAATTGATAGTGAAGCACAAATATGTGCATCTTCTTCTCTCAAACCTATCTCTTTTATTCCTTCTAAGGAAACTAATTTTGATAAATGGAAAAGATACTTCTCACCTCATTCTCCTCTGCAAAATGCACCAAATGAACAAATTATTCATACACTTCCAAGTGAACCTCTAGTTGGTGATAATTTTCTTCCATGTGAACCTAATATCTCTCTCTCTTTTTCTACTTCAATGTTTAAATTACAAAAATATAAATGCAATAGAATCAAATTACCACTACATAGTTCAAATGATACATCTCATGTTCCAACTCTACTATGTCTAAAGAATATCTAAATGATAAATCTCTTTCTCTTACTTCTAATGAACATAATGCATGTAATCCATCCATGGATAAAATTTATGCACATGATATTCCAATTTCAAATTATACTTTATTACATATTATAAAAGAATTAAATTCTTCTCTTACACCTCTCCCTAGTTACACTGAAAGTGATAATGAATATGATAGTGAACATGCAAATGAATATGAAAATGAGAGTGATTATGAATAATATTCTAATGATGAAAATGCATGGAACAATGATTATTATTATGTATATAGTGAAGAATAATATGCATCTCATGTTTCTAACTCTTCTCTCACTCCTCTCAAGCATAATGCACTACCAAATGTTGTTTCTACTTCTATGCATGATACTATTTCAAATAATGCACATGTTAATGCTAATAGCACATCTTCTACTCAATTAAAATGTGATAAATTAAAACATAAAGATACCAATGAATCTCCCAAGCCACCCCTCACTACAATAGAACCTAGTTCTCACTCTTTACCTAAAGAGAATAGTAGCCCAATCCCTCTAGTAAGGTCCAAGTTACCATTACTCCTAAGGTTCAAGTGAGCACACCCCCTCTTTATGATATAATTAATAAATGTATCAATCCCATGGATAAAATTAATAATCAAATTTAATGACTAAATAAACCACTTCAAGATGCTAATGTACCATCCCAATAGATTATCTCTTTAATGCATGTAGTTGGTGAATTACAACACCAAGTACATCTCCTTACCTTGGAAAACAAGGCTTATAAGTCTTGGATGGATGCCAATTATTTACATGGTAACCCTCTTCTGAATACATTTATAAAAGGTTCATTACTTAATAATTTCTAGATACCATCATTGCCTCACTTAGATGGAACTAGAGATCCATTTATACACCTTTAGGCCTTTTAGAAAGCTTTGTCCTTTGATTCTAATCAAGTTATTCTAGTAGAAATTAGTGGGGGAAGAATATAATTGGTTCTCTTATCTACTCCCCATTGGCTCTTTTCACACATATGGTGACTTAGAAGAGGAAATTCTTAGACATTACATAACAAACATGGGTCCTCATGTCATATATGAGAAATTTGTAACTTTACATAAGAATATTTTAGAGCCAGTTAGTGATTATATCTTATGATTCAAGAATCATATGTTAATATTGATATACAAACCAATAAATTTATATATTCAACATATATTTATTAAGGGGATTTTCCAACCTCTCCTTGATAATCTACTATATTAGGTAGAGTCTTCTTTCAGGCACTTATGCTATACAATTATAGCTTTAGAAAAGAAATTGGGATTGATTGAGGTAGATTCAGTTAATCAGATTACTCTAGATTTCATAGTAGTATCTACATCTATAGTTCCTATCAGATAGAATCCATCATGTCCTAAATAAGATAGGATATCACAACCAAAGAAGCAACTGGTTAAAAATAGAGAGCCAATCTCCAGAGTACAACCTATAGTATGCACTACAAATAACAACATCAAGGAGCCATTATAGTTTGATTTAGAGTAGGATAGCCCATCTATCATATTATCAACACTACTAGATAGGAGGTTAATCACATTACCTTCTAATCATTGACGATATCCACATCTCTTACATAAATAGCCACATCAACCCTTTTGTAACTATCATTGTATCCATGGGCATAAAGATAATGGTTGTTATGGAATTAGAGATTGCATTAATGGATGTATTGATAATAAATTCATAGAACTCACATAAGGAGCACTGAGATCTCCTCCACCATGGAACCATAGACCTCATTCATCTACAACTAAGTCATCCAAGGACATTCTTTCATAAGAATCATCAATCACTCATCATGAGGGTAATGTAGGTTCTAGGATAGATCCCCATAGGAGATCTCCTATTCCCATCATTCAAAAAGTTTATAAACTCATTAAATAATAATATCATACATATAGAACTATAGTCTAAGGAATACATAGTTTAGTTCCATGCACATATCCATTAGAGTCATAGGCATCATATCAGAGTAATACTCATGAGAAATATTCACTATGACCAGATTTTTTGGGTCCTATCTCATGTAGTAATCCACTACGGTTAAGATTAAATGAACCCACATCATAGAGTACTACTCATGAGAAATATTCACTACATCTATATTTTTTTGGTCTTATCTCATGTAGAAATCCACTATGGTTGAGATTAAATGAGCCCTCACCATAGGTTTTAGCTCCAAATCAATCTATGGATCAGTCATACATGTTGTTCCCAAAATCTGTCACTCATTTTTGGGACAACATATGAACTATTTTGGTCTTATAGGCCAAAATTCCCTCTTCCCTTCTCAAAAATTGTTCTAGGAATTCAAATTCTCCATTTTTCAAGCTTTTTTAGCTAGTGGACTTCGTAGACTCATTTCTATAGACTCTCTAGGCTCATTTCTATGGACTCTGTAGGAAAGAAACAAGTTCCCAACACTTAGGCAATTTCAAGGTTGGTTCAACACTGAGGTTCAACTAAAAGGTTCATCAACAAGCTTCAAACAAAGGATTGAACCATTGAACCATTGAACCCTACTTCTAACAGGTTCAAAGGTTCAACGAGTTCAAAAGTTCAACGACGTTGGCAAGCTTAAAGAGTCAAGCGCTTTGGCAAAAGTTCAAAGTTCAATCGCTTCGACAAGTTCAACGAATTCAAAAGACTTAGAAGAAAAGAAGGCTTTGAAAAGTAAAGAATGAACCATTTAACCATTGAACCTTAAACCAAAAAGGTTCAATGAGTTCAATAAGTTCAAAAGACTTAATCGAAAGAAAGCTTCAAACAAAAAATTGAACCGTTGAACCATTGAACCAAAGTTCGTTCAATTGGTCGGTTCAATCGAATGGTTCAAAGGAGTCCCCCAAAGCTTGAAGGACAAATACTTTTGTAGAGGGAAAATAGAATAAAAGGATATCTTTGGGAGGGATTTTCCATTTTTTTCAAAGGAATGACCAAAGGCCTGCCAGAGAGCCCAAAGGACAAGTGCCCTTGCGGAGGGCACTTGGGAGCCAAAAGGACATTTGAAAATTTTTTAAAGGCAATCTTGAAGATCAAACAGCCCTTGCAGAGGGTAGGTGATGAGTAAAATGGACCATTTCAAAGGCTGAAAGGGTATGAATTCCTTCAGAAAGACTTTATGTGGCAAAATTGTTAAGGCAATTCCTTCAGACAAAAAGTCTGAAGGAATTCCTTCGGACTTTTGTCTGAAGGAATTTTCCCAACCAAAGGGAACCTAAAGGAAATAAAGCCAAAGGAATTGACCAAGGGGTGACAGGTTTGTAGACATCAAAGTTGGACATTGTGAACTAGCCGTTGGGATCCAGATGTCTGGTGATGTCCTTGAAGCCATCAAATTTAGGGCAATAAGCTAGCCATTAGCTTTCAATTGGTGATGTCCCTGAAGCTGTCAAATACACGACAATGAAATAACTACTGATCTTTAAAGGCTTGAGCATGGACCTAAATACGTTTAAAGGCCTAAAGGCCAAAAAGAAGAACCACTGAGAGAAGGAGCTAAAAGAGTTAGCAAAGTTGGGAATATAGCCCTGAGAGCTCTAATTCTAGGAAAAGACAAAATAGGAAGAGATAAAGAGGGAAAGACTAGAAATATCTACGTAGAATCTATTCCAATAGCTGGAACAATCCACCAAGTAGATATTTGAGCTTACAAACATTGAAGGCACAACCTATTTATCTCCCTTAGAGTAAAGGTGAAATGGACAGTTGTGTAGATATCAGGTGACCGACCAGATGACTCAAGCCCAGGAGAAGACATTTGAGATGAAGTGACATGCCACAGTTAAGGCAGCTACCTTGTTCCAGCATGATCCCTTGACAAAGCTGAAAATGAATTCAAGGCATTAAATGTAGCATAGGCATTTCCATGGAACAAAGTGCCAAGCCTTTCTTGGCTACAATATATTATAAATCTCTTCTTTTCACAAGGGAGATCTCTCTATTATAGAAGCAAAAACTCTACTGAAATTGAAAGGTGATTACTGAGACTTTGAGCTCAGATTGTTAATCATATTTATTTGTTTGAATGAGAAAGCAAGTTACTTTTAGACTTTGTGCTATTATAGCTTGTGTCATTTTAGGAGATTGTTCTTATGTCTATCTTCTGAATGCATTATTGTCTAGTTAATGAAATAAGCAAAACTTGTGGAAGTAATCAAGAAGGTGTCCTGAAGCCAGTTGTGGGAAGACTTTGTGCTATCTACAATTGCCTTTAGTTTGTTTGTCTATTTTCTATTCTTGTGTAAAGGACCTTGGGATGAATTTGTGCCCTCATTGTCCTTCATATTTCACTCTTGGGCAGTCGAGGTGGAGACTTTGTGCTACACCTCAGTCTGTTGGTTACTATGCCCTTGTTACTAGTTACTTGCTTCCTACCTGAAAGAACTCTTGTTGTTTCCTGCTAGACCACTTCTAAAAAAAGAGAAGTGCCTTTAGTGTCTTTACTAGGATTTCTCCTTTGTTTGTGAACATCATCTCTGAAAAAAGAGAGATGGATGGTGTCATCCTATCCCTGAGTGTTATTTTCTATGTATATATATAGTATATAGCTCTTCATATTTATAAAGAACCTCCCCTTGATGAGAGGAGAGATTTTTCCCCTTTTGATGTGGTAAACCCACACATCTAGATGACCAATCTCCCTATGTTGTGGTTAAAGAGACCTATTTTCTCATCAATTAACTGGTGATAAAATATTCACCCAATAGTTTTTGGTGACTCCACTGGGGATGTTATGTGTAATTTGAATCCTCAAGCCTCAGATTAAAGCAGTTCCTATCCTTATCTATTATATACTCTGGTGACTCTAGTCTGTGTCTTACCCATTATTCATTTATAGCCTTATCCATTTCCATTATATATTCTAGTCTGCAAAACTAGAACTGTTGTGGAAGAACGAACAACTCCAATGCTTTCCCATAGTCAATTCTCTGTAGCTCCATGCTAATAGTTTTTGGCAACTCCACTGGGGAAGAACACGTAGTTTGAAGTCTTAAGCTTTAAGCTGAAGTAGGTCCAATTCTTTCCCATTTTTATTCCACAATCTGGCAACTCCATGCTATACTAGAAGCTAGTGAACCCAAGGTGTTGTTGACCCTATTTTTGAGTTGGTGCAATAGAGAAATTTTGATTTGTTTCCTCCACAACCTCACCTTCAACGAACTAGGAGTCTTCCTCCTACCAACACCAAGTCACCAATACAAGGTAGAGCTTCTTTTCCTACTATTAGCAGAGCTTTGCCTATACATACTTCACCTAGATTTGTTATCCCTATTTTCCATAATTAAATCATGGTGGTTCAAGGCCCTTGGGGTAACTCTTTTGGCCCACTCAATCTAACTCCACCTCTACATGAGCTTCCATGTAGTTCAAGGAATAATTTACCCAAATTATTTGGGGATGGGAGAGTTCATCCTAATGAACAAATTGCTACCTTCAGCATAGCATGTGGTGTGATAGGCATGAAGTATGAAGACATGGTAGTCAGGCTCTTCATCAAAACATTGCAAGGTGCTGCTGCAGATTGCTTCTACCATCTATAAGCCCAGACTATGACTGACTGGAACACTCTTAAAGCTAAATTTAAATCCAAGTTCAAGCCTATAGAAGATGTACATGCCTTGCTGGCCCAGCTCACACAAATGAAGAAGGAACCTCATGAACCTATGAGGGACTTCATTGCCAAGGTTGACAAGATGAGGAATTAGATTCCTATCATTTCTCAGCCTACACCTGAGAACCTAAAATTTTTCTTCATTAACTCATAGTTGCCTTAACTAATTTTTATATTGAGATGTACCAGCCACATAGACCTTGCTACTGTTCAGGATTTGGCCATTGGAGTAGAAGATGACCTTATCTTGGTAGGAAAGATAAGGAGAGATCCTAACAGAGGTAAATCTTCTTCATCTTTTGAGAATTTATCTACAGGCACCACTGATCAAATGGTGTAAAAGCTGGCAAATGAACTGTTAGCCTTGAAAAGGCAAGTGGCCCAAGGTATGTCTACTCCTCCTTATCAGGATATGACAAGGAGGACATTTCAAAACTAGCCATATCAAGGAAATACTTCTAGAAGTCAAGGGTAACCAAATCATCTACCTCCCCCACAGGGGAAAGTTGCCATTAAAGTGGCACCAACCAACTCAGTAGTTGGATATCTAGAAATAGAACATGATTTCTCTTTCCAACCTGAGTTTAATCAAGAAAATGATGCTAATCTCTTTGCAACAGACTAAGAAGAATCAGCTGGTGACTCCAACATTGGTTTCTTAAATTACCAGCATGAACCTAGAATTGAAGGTAAAGTAGTTAAAGGATCATACATTATCTTTACCTGGTCTAATAACCAGTCAGCCCAGCAAGCTAATAAGGAAAGAATAGAGGAATGAACTCAGCTTGCAATTTTAATTGCTAAGTGAGGACCCACTCTACTCTTCTAACCAAAAGACCTAGTGACTATTAAAAATGTGAATACCTCAAATACACCTTCACCTTCAACTTCAAATCTGTAGACCAGTCCTCCCCCTCCCAAAAACCAAAAGGATGAACTCCCATCCTCTATTCCTAGTTTAGTTTAGACATTTGACATAATTGACCATGTCAAGAAAACTAAAATTCAAATGTCTAAATTTGAATTCTTGTAATCCAACCCTGAGCAGTTGGATAGGTTAGTGGAATATGTGAAGAATAAAATTGTCCCTATAGGACCAGATATTCCAAAGGTGACTCCCACATCCACCCAAAATAATCTTGTCATTGCTCATCTTACTGCTCTCAGAAGGACTGAACCATTCTATGTTTCCCTGCTGATAAATGGACATCAGCTGAACAATTGCATCATAGACTCAGGTGTGTTTGACAATGTCATGCCTACCAAAGTAGCTGAATCCCTTAGTCTCACACTAACCAAGACATTTGGGAGATGTTTCTCCATGGAGAAAAAATAAGTGCCACTATTGGGACAAATCAAGGATGCCCAATTTATATTTGCAACATTCCCAGACAAGAGAATTAAGATGACTATCTTGGTGGCCAACGTCCTAGCATCATACGGCATCCTTCTTGGATAGAATTTTTTCAAGGATGTTGGTGGTGAATTGAGTATGGACCTATCCGAGGCAAGGATCCAAGTCAAAGGTGTTATGCAAAGATTGCTCCTTGAGAAGGAAGTAGAATACGTGGTCACTAAAACATCAGCACCTAAAGCTCAAATTCTATTTGAGACTTCAGGCATGGGTAACTACTTCTTGTCCATGGAGGATGTTCATGTGGCAACTAATGGAACCTCTAAAAATGAACATCTAGAAATTAGTTTAGATGGAATAAAAAAAGGATTGGTGGAGTGCAATGCAAGTGTAGAAGAATATCCCCCTCCAAATGAAGAAGAATCTAAGGAGAAATCAATTTTTGATGATGTTTGGATCCTAGAATTTGATGGCAGCAACTCTTCTATTGGTGCTAGAGCTGAGATTGTGTTGATATCTTCTTAGGGAGATATCTTTCCTTCTTCATATGAGTTGTAGTTTAGCAACACCAACAACACTACCAAGTATGAATCTCTGTTACTCAGGTTGAAGGCTACTCAAGACAAAGGTGTCAAAATCCTTCACACCAAAGGAGATGCTAAGCTAAAGGTTTGTTAGGTATTTGATGGGGAAAACCAAATCATGTGATGGACTGAACCAAAAAAGCAACAAGCTATGGTAGTGGACCATACTGCTTCATGCCAAAGTCAAGAAAAGGAACTCTTCACCAAGAGAATAAAGATTTATGGTTTTCAGATTGGAGACCACACCTTGCCATGGGGCAAGAGGAGAGAACTAAAAGGGATGCATAAAAAATGTGATTCTTAGTGGAGATTTCCATTCACCCATCACTGATTCTAGGGAGAAAATGGTTTCTTACTAGTTTATCAGGATGGAATGCCATTTTCACTATCTCACAATGGGAAACATCTGAAGTGCTTCAATTCTTGAAGCATCAAATAAGATTTACCTATACATATGTATATTTGTATAGTTTTTATTTCTATTTTGTGCTTTTCATTTTCATTTTTGGCACCTTTATTTTTTGGGTAGCATGACTCTGTATCCCAATGGAATACTTGAAGGAACTAGAGATTTTGGGTTTTACTCCCCTCAACTACTTCAAAATTTCAACTAAATAAAGTTCCCCAACTGGAGCCAGCTATTGTTCCCAAAATCTGTCACTCATTTTTGGGACAACATATGAACTATTTTGGTCTTACAGGCCAAAATTCCCTCTTCCCTTCTCAAAAATTGTTTTGGGCATTCAAATTCTCCATTTTTCAAGCTTTTTCAGCTAACAAACTTTGCAAACTCATTTCTATGGACTCTGTAGGCTCATTTCTATGGACTCTGCAAGAAAGAAATAAGTTCCCAACACTCAGGCAATTTCAAGGTTGGTTCAATGCTGAGGTTCAACCAAAAAGTTCATCAACAAGCTTCAAACAAAGGATTGAACCATTGCACCATTGAACCCTGCTTCCAACAGGTTCAAAGGTTCAACAGGTTTAAAATTTCAATAACATCGGCAAGCTTACAGAGTCAAGAGCTTCAGCAAAAGTTCAAAGTTTAACTGCTTCAGCAAGTTCAACAGCTTCAAAAGACTTAGAAGAAAAGAAGGCTTTAAAGATTAAAGATTGAATGATTGAACCATTAAACCTTGAACCAAATAGGTTCAATGATTTCAATAAGTTCAAAAGACTTAACTGAAAGAAAGCTTTAAATAAAAGATTGAACCGTTGAACCATTGAACCAAAGTTGGTTCAATCGGTCAGTTCAATTGAACGGTTCAAAGGATTCCCCCAAATCCCAAAGGACAAATACCCTTGTGGAGGGAAAATGGAGCAAAAATATATCTTTTAGAGGGATTTTCCATTTTTCCTGAAGGAATGATCAAAGGCCCGCCAGAGAGCCTGAAGGACAAGTGCCCTTGCGGAGGGCACTTGGGAGCCAAAAACACCTTTGCAAATTTTCTGAAAGGCAATCTTGAAGATCAAATAGCCCTTGTAGAGGGTAGGTGATGAGAAAAATAGACTGTTTCAAAGGCTGAAAGGGTAAGAATTCCTTCCAAAATATTTTCTACGACAAAATTGTTAAGGCAATTCCTTCGAACAAAAAGTCTGAAGGAATTCCTTCGGACTTTTGTCTAAAGGAATTCACCTGACCAAAGGGAACCCAAAGAAAATAAAGCCAAAGTAATTGATCAAGAGGTGACAGGCCCATAGACATCAAAGTTGGACATCACGAACTAGCCATTGGGATCCAGACGTCTGGTGATGTCCCCACAGCCATCAAATTCAGGGTAATAAACTAGATGTTATCTTTCAATTGGTGATGTCCTTGAAGCCGTCAAATACATGGCAATGAAATAACCAGTGATATTTAAAGGCTTGAGCATGGAACTAAATACATTTAAAGGCTTGAAGGCCAAAAGGAAGAACCACTAAGAGAAGGAGTTGAAAGAGCCAACAAAGCTAGGAATATAGCCCCGAAAGCTCAAATTCCAAAAAAAGACAAAATAGGAAGAGACAAAGAGGGAAAGACCAAAAATATCTATGTAGAAGTTATTCCAATAGGTGGAATAGTTCACCAAGTAGATATTTGAGCTTACAAACATTGAAGGCATGACCTATTTTTCTCCCTTGGAGTAAAGGTGAAATGGATAGCTACGCAAATATTAGGTGACAAATCAGATGACTCAAGCCTAGGAGAAGACATTTAAGATGAAGTGACATGCCATAATTAAGGTAGCTACCTTATTCTAGCATGATCTCTTGACAAAGCTAAAAATGCATTCAAGGCATTAAATGTAGCATAGGCCTTTCCATTGAACAAAGCACCAAGCCTTTCTTGGCTACTATATATTGTAAATCTCTTCTTTTCACAAGGGAGATCTCTTTGTTATAAAAGCAAAAAATCTGTCGAAATTGAAAGGTGATTACCGAGACTTTGAGTTTAGATTGTTAATCATATTTCTTTGTTTGAATGAGAAAGTAAGTTACTTTCAGACTTTGTGTTGTTATAACTTGTGTCATTTTAAGAGATTTTTCTTATGTCTATCTTCTAAATGCATTCTTGTCTAGTTAATGAAATAAGCAAAACTTGTGGAAGTAATCAGGAAGGTGTTCTGAGGCCAATTATGGGAAGACTTTGTGCTATCTATAATTGCCTTTAGTGTGTTTGTCTATTTTTTGTTCCTATGTAAAGGACCTGGAATGACTCTGTGCCCTCATTGTCCTTTGTATTTCACTCTTGTGTAGTTGAGGTGGAGACTTTGTGCTACACCTCAGTCTAGTAGTTACTACACCCTTATTACCAGTTACTTGTTTCCTACCTAAAAGAACTCTTGTTGTTTCCTGCTAGACCACTTGTGAAAAAAGAGAAGTGACTTCAATGTCTTCACCAGGATTTCTCCTTTGTTTTTGAACATCATCTCTAAAAAAAGAGAGATGGATGGTGTTATCCTACCCTTGAGTTTTATTTTTTGCATATATATATATATATATATATATATATATATATATATATATATATATATATATATATATATATATATATATATAGTATATATCTCCTCATATTTATAGGGAACCTCCCCTTGATGAGAGGAGAGATTTGTCCCCTTTTGATGTGGTAAACCCACACATCTGGATGACCAATCTCCCTATGATGTGGTTGAAGAGACCTATTTTGGTCATCATTTTGCTGGTGACAAAATATTCACCCAATAATACACATCATAGCAGAGGCCACAGGGTATATGATTATGGATAGATGAACCTTCTTAACAACACACATTTCCTATTACACATCTAATAAAGTTACATTTTGTAGAATCTCCCCATCCAACTACAGCTAGTATATAGTAGAGAGTATTAGATGTAGAATATATTCCTACATGACATGAGTAGTATGGGTACTTGTTTAGTTGGCTATTAGGGTTCAAATAGTGATATAACATAGAGTGATATGACATATATTCATACTAGCATCATCTCATAGCTTTACTTAGCAGGGAAATGATAGAGCCAAAGGTCTAGCTAGCCTTTATATTATTGAGCCACTCTTGGGGAGGTAATATACACAATGTGTTATCTTACATCCCCACATACTAAAAACTAACATTCTTAATTCCCAATAACTATCCATAGCCAAAAACTAGCTTATCAACAATCTAGATCTTACCAAATCTATTTTACCAACATTAAACCCAATCAACCCATCTAAACAATTTACTAACCTCACACCAGCTCAATTTATCCTAACAATTTCCCAGTTAAAAAAACAACAAAATTTTTACTCACATATAATTAAAAACCAAATAAAATTCTTTACTTACATACAAATTGAAATAAAAACCTAGCATCACACTTATCAAAAAAATCAAATCACATATCCCAAGTATCATTTTACCAAACATACACAGCCTCAACATCAATACCAAATCAACTACTTCTAAAAATAATAGTATGTAATGAATATAATAATGTCTTTCAAATCTCATAACATAGTATGCATGAGTCAAAATCCAAATTATATATATATATATATATAGAAAAGTTTTTAAAACATATACATCATATCAAAATACAATGAGTCATGAATGAGCATCATGCCCTCACTCTTAGTCTCACTATTTTGTCCAACACTAATCCCCTAATCTACTCTATCACTCGATGACCCCACACCTCCCCAAGCTCTTGAATGCCTCTTATGTCAGCTCTCTTGCTCCAATAACCACCCATGATCCTTGTGCAAGTATACATACCACCTCTAAAGATCCATGTACTCATCCACAATATATGTACTCACTGATCCATAGTTAGGTGGAAGAATTTTATGATTATCTATCTTAGCCCTCAGCTCATCCCTCTCTCCCACTAATCTAACATATGCATATATCATTATAATAGCTCTATCAAACAAATGAGCATAAACACTGGCTATAACTATTGTTCACTCTATCAAACCCTCTTCCACCATATTATCAAGAACATGTTGCATGAGATATCTGAGTGTTGAATCATTGATAGTCTTTTAGAACTCATCATCTCCACCTCCTCCCCTAATAAGTGCTTCATCCTTAGTACCTCCCATTACACCTGCATGCAAAAGTACAACACTACATTAGATATACATTTTCCAAATGAGCTAAAACAAGCACAAACTTGTACATAATTCAATTATAATCAATGATTCCTCCCATCATCTAGATTAGAGTGGGATCCTCATACTCAAGGGCATCCCTTTTATCAACAAGATACAATGGAGCCCATTGATTCCTCATCCACCATGTGATATATGCCTCTATGCATCCAACATCATCTACATCAATAATATCTATAGCCACATCTCACATATCTGAAGGTAATGGTGCTAACTCGACCTCTATAGGCCTCCCATGAGTTCCTACCCTTTCTAGTACCCATGCACTCCTTACCCACACCCATGCTATAGGGGGCACAACTTATGGTACCCCAAACTATCTAGTCATATGATCATACTAAAATCACTCATACATTCCAACCCAACGGCCATGTAACCAAAAATTGACCCTCATATACCACAACAAAACTCCATCCCCAAGCCACCCAAATAATCCTCTATAGGTCCTCCATATGATACCTTGAGCCACCAATTTATCTAAAACTTATCTATAGTGATCTATTTCAAGAAACTAGATAGACAACATATTCATCCACTACTCTCCAAATCACTATGGAGTTACCCACCTCTCCTTCGGTAATCATATTGATTGCACAACTGCTATGTGCTCATAAGCCCAATAATGCATTAAAGTAGCTACACTCACACTACCACTAAATACCTCTTGAGTAAACATATAAATATCCCTATATAGTTCCTACCCCATGAGAACACTACACCATTCACCTCTATACTACACATAATCTTATGCATCTTATATGAAATTGACACCCCACTCCCATCTATAGAAATAAATGAGGCCAACAACATAGACAACCACTTCCATAGATGTGGAACACTTGATTATACAATAAATGACAATAATACATCAGTATCACTGCCTCCCTAATGTATAATTGAAGGCACACCAACAAAATAAAATGATATATGATCAATAACATAAACACCCACGTCATCCTACAAAGTCACACACCATATACTAATTGGAAAATGCAAAATATGGTACACATCCTCTAGAGTAATTTTAATCTCTCTAGTAGGAAGATATAAATTACATTTGTTTACATTCTACCTCTCATATAAGGTGGTAATCAGATACCTATCCCACTACATAGTGTCTAGGTCACACACATGACCCAACCCTACCCTATCCATCATAGCCCTCTCATCCACTAATAAAGGTAACAATCTTAGTGTCTCCATCACCTAACCTCTATAAAACTCCCTCATCTATACCTCACCTTGAAAAATACTATAAAATAACCTATATATGTCAATCAACCATGTGAAGGAAAATAGATAATCTACACAACAACAAAAAACAACTCAAGAACTCAAAAACTTATCCCTAGTAGACAACAACACTACACACTAGATAGGAGCACTGAATCCTAGATAGGAGTGTTAGAACTATTATAAAATTTCCTAAAACACTTCAAATAGCTCAAAAACATCAAAAATAGGCTTTCAAATAGGCAAAAATCACATGTTTCAACTACTTACTAGGGTAACCTCCCCACCAACCTCAACCTAGGATGTTAACTACTCAAATTGAGTCATGGTAGGTGCTCATTTCCTCATCACATCTCTCAATATAGAGCTCTAAATCTCAACCTAGTCAATGCAAAAATGAATCAAGAATCAATCCAATTTTCTTATATCAAACAACTTTCTCATTTAAAGCAACATACCATTTTTTCCATAACTAGAACCCCGTAGTTCCATTTTACAAATCATTTTATTTCATGAAATCATGATAATGATATCTTTGACATCACACAAGACTTACTCTCTTACTACATAATTTTCCTTCTATAAAACACATATATCTATACCTTTTTTATATCCAAACATACAACTTGGTCCTTACCAATCAAAGACTCATTTAACTATCAAACAGCTTAGCCTAATCAATCAAGTGAAATTTCACTCTCCTCACAATAAGCCAACCTTATTTTATTTACGCCACTAGTCATCACTTTTGGCTCAACCTCCTCTATCATATATCTCATCCCTCTCACTAAAAGGGGGGGCATCATTCATACTATTCCTATTCCTACACTTACCCAGCTTATCTATCCACTCTTATAGGTAGATGCACATGTTTTTACACCTCCAAGTATTCAACTTATTAGATTCAACTCAAATCAATTCAAATATACATTGATTCAAACTACATGGGTCACTCAACATGGTTCTTACATCTCTAATATTCAAACTATCAGATTTAGCTCTGATTGGTCATGATATATAGTGATTCAGATTACATTGGTTATTCAACATTATTCAAGATATTTAGAGGGACATACCTTTAATTTATAGATTCATAGACCATTTAGATATAGTGGTTCAAAATATATGAATTCATAGTGACTTTGATACAAATTTAGACTAGATACTAGATTTAGGGGCATATACATACTACATGTCTCACACATACAACTTCATACATCATGACACAATTACAAGACTAAATAGCAAATTATAGGCATCGTGTAGAGCACATTTTTTTGATCTCTAGTTTTACACATGGGACAATGGCATGATATCTCATATCACATGTGGTTATATAAATTACTAGATTATATAGATGTATCACTCACATATCAGACTTGGAGACATGGCACAAATGTTCATGTTCTCCATCATCCAAGATTATATAGATTAAATGGAAAAACATGCCATTTTCTTCTTACATATTTACCAAAGTTTTATATTACACCCAATTTTACCTAGGTTGTCACTAGGTTGGACCCTATGGCCATCTTTATTGGTTGGTCCATAGCATTACCTAGACCTAGACTATATAAGTTCGTGCAGGATAGAGGGCAGACATTGGTTTTGGGCATCCAAACACTTCTCAGTTCTAGTTTAGATTATTTAGAGTGGGGGCATGATATATTTTACTCTTCATACTAATAGATTCTATGCACACATTCCATATTACATGAGTTTATGTGGGATAGAAGGTAGGCATTGATTTTTAGCCTCCAAGTAATTCTCATTTTTAGCTAGATTCAACACAAGGGTAAGTGTTTCCCTCCTCTATGATTATATGGATTCTACTTTTAGATTCAGTATAAGGCAAATCCATTTTAGGGATTCATTAATTATCCAGGTACTATTTAGATCTCCATCCACTTCCCTAGCCAAGAAGTGAGTTTGACTCTTTTTTTAGCACACTTATCTCTATGCAAGTAGGTTCAGGTACACATTTTATTTTCGTTTTTTTACTCTAGTACTTCATTTCATTACATCACTAGATTAAAAGGGGGAAAATGTATACACCCTAAATTAGTCAAGAAAACACACATATCATGTCTTTTCATAATCTTTTCATAGGAGACTCAACTTGAGAATATGATCTTTGTTCACATTTAGCCATATATTTCATTTTATTCATTTGGGTCTTGTTCTATGTTTACCTTTTTTCCTATTCTTAGTCATCCCAAGCCTTTCAAATAGTCATTATACCTCAGCCAAGTCATGGTTTTCTATCCTCTTTCCATCCCCCTAGGTCTCGAGACTATAGGATAGGGGCGTTGGGGTTAGACTATAGTGTCAGTGCCACTAGTGTCTATTTTCAATGCTCTTATCTAGGGTCATTTTGAACTCTAATGATTAGTTTTTTTACTAGTTAAGTACTATCCCCTTTCTTAGCTTCATCCTTAAGTTTTCAAATTTCAAAAAAATTTAAATAAAGCTCTTAAATTTAAAATAATGAGTCTCATATATAAATTACTACACAATTCATTTTATATTTATCACTTACTACTTTGGCACATTACATAATAAAAAAATTAGTCAATAGTATAGCTCAGCATTCTGCATCACACATAGACTTGTATGCTTTATCAAGGAAGGGCCTAGGTGAAAGTCATTCTTGCATCTATTATGCACATTGATTATGCATGTTCCCTAAGGGATAACTACATTTGATCTAAGACACTAGCTTGAGGGTTAATATAGGTAGTGATCAGGACAACAAGGGTTCTAGATCATGAGATCATTCTTCCCCTAACCTAGTTTTCCCCCTTTTACTTTTGATTCATTTTTTATTTACATGTGTAGATAAATACAAGGTTTAGATATTTAAATGAACCTACAATGAGATTTGTTGACTTAAAACCTCCAAAGTTTTATACATAAGCTCAAATCAAGGCAACAGACAAACCCCAAAAAGATCAAATCTTCTAGACAATAGTTGTAGAGGTGGACTATAGTGCTAGTTCCACTCCTATCCACTTTTGGTGCTCCTATCCAATCATAAAATAAAGGCTAGATCTAGATTCATGATAGTGTCCCAATCTTGCACCTCAATTTCTATCCCTTGAATCATTTATTTTAGTCCATTTTCAAATAAGTTCATTTCTCTTCCTCATGTAAATTATTAGATAAAAATTTGTATTTTACCATATTAAACTAGATTTTCCCCCTTACTCTAGACCCTTAATTGTTTAGGAACTAAACACTAGATTCTTAAAAATAACAAAAAACAATCCTTATATCCCTTTCTTAATCAAAATCAATAGTTTAGGTGATCCATCAAGAGGAACCAACCTTCTTTGGAGGTTTAACCCCATCACATGATACCCATAACCTAGGATTATTTCCATTTTGTAGCTAGGAGTGAGAGATATTGAAAAAATATCCCACAAGGGTGAAATTATACACTAAAATAGTTTTTAGCATGCCTAGTGGGACCCATGGTATTCATTAAGTGAAGAGTTTTGGTGTTCTCTTCATCAAATCAGTATTTGGAGGCATGTGTGTAAACACCAATGGTGACTCCAAGTATTTATTAGCTGGTATGAGCATCCCAAGTGCCTAATCATCATTATTTGGTATGTATTATCACTCAATCAAAATGCATGTTCCTTGCTCCCTTATCCTTAATATTAGATTAGTAATGTTTATGGCTTCACCCCAAGTGGCCCTCAAACTTTAGTGTATCATCCTTGTCAGATTTTTTCTCTCTTTAGTCAATTAAAAAAGAGTCTTAGAGAGATGAAAAATGATTTTGAAATAGAATTGAGAGAGATTGATATGGTGGAAGAGTGTTATGGGCATATAAAAAATCTTGAACACCAAGCTTTTGTTCAAGATCAAGAGTTGAGGTCTTAGGAAGAGTTCTTTGTTAGGAAAGACTAAGCTAGAAAAGAAAATAACTATCAGTTGTTCTTAATAATGAGAACAACCAATCTTAGAACCTAATTACCATCTCTTACCTCTATTTATGCTCAAACCCAACCCCCTAGTCAACCTTGTCAAAGATCATCTTTATCAAGATTCAAGTAAATCATTCTAGACCATGGGAGACTGATAATGAATATTAATAAAGAGGTATCCCTTGTTAAAGACTACCCTATCCATGCCATAAATAGGAAAATAGAATTCTTGCAAGAGTTTTGGAATATGTGGGCAACCATTGAGGAGGGAAATTATCTAGAATTTGAGAAAAACTAAGTAAAGGAATAAATACTCTCTTAGAGGAGATGTTGACTCACTAGGAGGATGATTATGTCAAACCCAAACCAATTAGTTTTCCCTCTCCTACCCCTACACCCATTACCACTCAAGATTTTGAAACCATCTCAACTTAGACACCCCTTAAAAATTAGACCCTGACTATGTCATGCCCTCTCTTATGAAACCACCCTCTCCTATACCCATTAAAGAATAATAGAAGGTGGTTGTACACTATACATTACCCTCATGGAAGTAATTCAAGGAGAGCATTGAG